>CM038792.1:222296692-222364134 GCA_021764765.1 Vicia sativa
TGGATCAATATGTTGGAAAGACTCTCGGGGCAACAATTTTGTTGCTTAGATGGTTACTCGGGTACAATCAAATTTAGTGAATCAGGAAGATCATGAGAAAGCGGCTTTCTTGTCCGTTTGGAATATTTGTGTATAGGCGATATGCCTTTTGGCATATGTAATGTAAACAACCTTTCAACGATGCATGCAAGCCATCTTTCGATTGAGGAAGGCGATTGAAGTATTCATGGATGATTTCTCCGTTTTGGAGCATCATTCGATTTGTGTGGAGAATTTGGACACCGTCTTGAAGAGGTGTGATACGAATTTGGTGTTGAATTGGGAGGTGCAATTTTATGGTGGGGGGCATTGTTCTCGGGCACAAAATCTCTTCAAAGGGATCGAGGGTTGACAAAGCCAAGATCGATGTGATCGAGATGCTTCCCCACCAACAAATGTTAAAGGCATTGAGCTTTCTAGGCCATGCGGTTTCTCTGAAGATTCATCAAGATTCCTCAAAGATAGCAAAGCCATTGAGCAATACGCTCAACAAAGATAAGTCTTTCATTTTTATAAAGATTGTTTTGTCGCCTTTGAAAAATTAAAGAAAATTTGATAAATGCACCGATAATCACACAAATTGGAAACTAGATTTTGAATTGATGTGTGATGCAAGTGATTATCTGGCGGGCCGTTCTTGGTCAAGGAAGAACAAAATTTTCATGCAATACACTATGCGAGCAAAGTTTTGAATGATGCTCAAATAAATTATGCAACAACTGGAAAATAGTTGCTTGCTATAGTGTATGCATTGGAAAAATTTCGTTCTTATCTTATCGGCTCAAAAGTTGTGATTTTCATGGACCATGCGGCTATTAAATATTTGCTCATCAAGTCGGACTCAAACAACGATTAATCAAGCGGATTCTTTTGGTGGCGGATCATTTATCCCACTTGGTGAGTGTGAAATCGACAAGGAAAAGGAGGTTAGAGAAGAATTCCCGGATGAAAAGTTATATGCTATTCAAGAGCGGCCATGGTTTGCCGACATGGCCAATTACAAGGCCGCGGGATTGATTCCGAAGGATCTAACGAGGAATGAAAAAATAAAATTCTTGGCCGATGCAAAGTACTATGTTTGGATAAACCTTATCTATTTAGGTTGAGTAGTGATATTTTGTTAAGGAGATGTGTGTCCAATGAAGAATCTAAGGACATACTTTGGCATTGTCATAACTCCTTGTGGGGACACATTACAACAGTTAGACGGCCACTAAAGTCCTTGATCGGGATTTTATTGGCCTTCATTGTTAAAGATGCTTATGCACATACAAGAGTTGTGACAAATGCCAAGGAGCGGAATAGGGAAGAGATGAGATACCTCTCAATAATATGTTGGAAGTGGAAGTTTTTGTTGTTGGGGTATTAATTTTGTTGGCCCATTTCCTCGTCTTTTCAAGCGAGTATATTTTAGTGGCCGTTGATTATGTGTCCAAGTGGGTGGAGGCCATTGCTTCACCTAAGTCCGATGCTAAGACCGTGATAAATTTTTGAAGAAAACATATTTTCACGATTTGGTGTCTTAGGGTGTTGATAAGTGATGGAGGTTCATACGCAATACACTATTACAGAAAATTTTGAAGCAATATGGTGTAAGGCATAAGGTGACAACCCTTATCATCCACAACAAGCGGTCAAGCGAGAGGTGTCAAATAGGGAGATTAAAAAATTCTTGAAAAAGCATCTCTAGTTCAGGAAGGATTGGTTATTAAAACTTGATGAAGCTTTATAGGCGTGTCAGACGCCTATAAAGCTCTATTGAACTAACCCCTTTCGGGTTGTGTGGAAGACTTGTCACCTTCGGTTGAGATGGAACATAGAGCTCTATGGGCTCTTAGATTCTTAATTTTGATTCTTCTACGTGGTGACAAGAGGAAAAGCAACTTCGTGGAGTTGGAATAATTGAGAGATGAAACATATCACTCAAATAAAAAGAAAAGGCAATGGTTAAAGTGTTTCATGACAAAAAGCTCAAACATAAAGACTTTCAACCGGGACAAAGCGTCCTTTTGTTCAATTCTCGGATGAGACTTTTCCGGAAAACTAAAGGCAGTGGTCCGGCCCTTTTATAACAAGGATGTGAAAGATTATGGAGCGGTTGTTTTGCAAGACCACGAAGGTAAGAATGAGTCGACGGTAAATGGACAAAGGTTGAAGAGGTATGTTGGCGGCGAGGGGTGAGCCGAGAGATTGCGCATTATTTTGATGATCCATGATCATCATGAACCGTCGAGATCGAAACGGCGTTAAACAAAGCTGGTTGGGAGGCACCTCAACATTGTAAGTATTTAATGTTGTAGTCATTTTGTTAGTATTCATAATCAATTTCATTTTCAAGCTTTTTCGAATACTCTGCATATCGCTTAGCATGATATAGCATTGTTAGCTGTGGTCGACAAGGCTTAGCATGGTTTCTACCCCATCTGGAAGTAACTTTCGCTTAGTGCGATGGGGCGGCTTAGCGCGATTGTACTAAAAATATATATTTTAAAATCATGTTTACCAGGGCTAACTTGTTGGCCTAGTTAGATTTTACATAGTATATGGTTTGTTTGTCACTTTTCCCCTCTAACCATTGTCATTCTCCTCTCAAAATAAAATCAAACCCCACAACCCCAAAGTCAAAGTTGGTGCAAATTTCTTGTATTTTCTATCTAATCAAGCATCAAGGTTTGTTTATCTTTCCTTTTCCCTCTTTAATTTCCTGTTTTCTACCTTTGCATGTTTGAATTTAGGATTCTAGGGTTAGGATTTTAGGGTTTTAATCTTAGAATTAGGATGTTGTGACTATATATGATGTTTAGGCATTTCGCAATGCATAGGGTTAGAATCATAAGCAAATTACATTTTGTGCGAGAAATTTTTAGTATCATGAGACCGGCGCTTAGCGCGATAGCGAACAAGCTGTGATGCAGCATGTTGAAAAATTTTCTGCTGTGTTTTATTATTTTGTTAATTCTTGATGCTTGGTTTGGTTATTTTACTGCTTTTGCATGTCACAACTCTAACGAACATTTCGGTGTCAAATTTTGTTGATTTTGGTGATTGATTGGATGCCTCCTAAGAGGCGAGAGTCATGTCTGTGGGCGGGGTCCTCAGACCTAATCCTTTTGATGGAACACGCTTTACGGGGCTGAGCAGGAGGCCGGGTACAAAGATCTTGAGGAGAGAAACATTTGGATGAAAGAATAGTCGCTGAGATGATCTTGGGCACTCGCTCATTGTTGTGCTATACGGAGGATTATGTGTTGGGTGTTCTTTGTGAGCCCCAACCTAAGGTCAATGTGGAGCTTGTTCGTGAATTTTATGCGAATGCTCTACCAAAGGAAGAATCCTTTCAGTTTACCACCATGGTTCGGGGCGAAATTGTTTCTTTCTCTCGCTCCTCCATCAATAGCTTTTGGGCATTAAATGGACAACCCACGAGGAGGAATGGATGTGTACCATGAGCACACGGCTCGTGGTAATTGGGACTTTGAAATGTTGAGGTAAAATCCGTTTTCTGGGCATTCGTATGAATTGAATAGAGTGGCCAACCCTTGAAGTTCACGAGTTGAGCCTAAAGACAAATGCCGGATACTCATGTGTGTGCTTTGTATAACTTGCTGCCAGGCCACACCTCCTCAATTCTGTGAAACATGCCTTATTGCATACATGCTTGATGAAGCCCAGTTGATTTTGGTCGGTTGATTGCGAGCGACTTGAAAAGGTGGCATTGAGTTATACCTCCAGGGTGAGCGACTCAAATGTGCCCTCACTTATCGAGGACGATTATGGGACTCTATAGGTGTGCTAGGGTTGTTTTCCTCTTGTAGGACACTTGACAATAGAGTGTCATTGATGGTGATAAGTGCCAAAATGTAGTTATTTGTATATATGTTTAGTGGCACTTATCGATTCTTTTGTTGATATTCTTGAATAAATCCCCACTTTTTGTATAAATGTGTACATAATAGAATAATTGAGTTTTTGTGTAAATAGTGTATCATTTAATAGTTTTCATCTCATTTATAGGTATTCATTCATAATTGGAGCATTGAGTAATAAAATGTCGAAGACCACGACAACAGCGATTTGAGCAACTCATCAATGAATAAGGCTCAAAATCAAAGAATAAAAATCATCAATTTGATTGATATTTTTCATGGTTAGATAGGAAATTTAATAATTTTTCAGCTTCAAGCAGGCGCAATTCCGATTCGGTTCTCAAGATATGGCAAAAACAAGATCTTGATTTTTCGGGACAATGCGAGACCCTTGTGGCGAAAATATCGAGCTAAGCGCGCCATGCAATTGAATTCTTTAAAGGGGATAAAAACACATTTTTAGGTTATGGGTTGGGTATTTTGAGTCCCACACCATCAACATCATTTTGGTCTAGAGAGCTTAGAAAACAACATTGGAGCTTGCATTTGGATGATCGGTGAATCCTAAATCGATTGGTGTTGACAAACCAAGAAATGTTTGGTTCCTCTTCTTCTATTCTCTTTGTAATCTATTTTGTTGGATTTTGTATGTATATCTACTCTAACTCATGTATATTTGTCGCCCTTGGTTGTATAAGTTGCTTCTGAATACGTGTTGGTGATTGTCTTGGGTTTTACACTATGTTAGGGATTTGAGCTTTACTAGAGATAGATTGCTTAGATTCTTACCTAGGATGATTATCATTAGTTTAGAATGTTAAAAATGGGTTTAGAGTGACATTCACTATAGAGTATCTAATCTTAATGCCTCTGCGTTGGTGGAGTAAGCTAGAGATGGGTATAGAGGTGGCGTAGTTGACTTACGTGTTGTTGAGATAGGCGAAATGGATATTGAGATGATTCGGGAGGATTCTCAATTTGGGTTAGAAATAGCTTAGGTTGTGAGGGTATGTGATGACACGGACAGTATCGTGGGCCAGTATAACATGGGTGGTAGATTTAAGTCTGTATTTGGTAGTTTACATTCATTCCAAACAAGCATCTATCCTTTATACTTTTTGTTCATTTACTTTCATCTTTTATTTTCATTTCTTTAATCTCAAACTCATTAGCGGTAGAATTGTCGAGCGACGAATCAATAACCAATCTCTGTGGACACGATACGATATAACCTAACGGTATATATCACGGTAAAAATAATACCAACTCTTTGCTTGCCACTTTACCGCTTCAACAAAATGGCGCGTTGCTTGGTTGGTTTTATTGGTTTTGTATTGGGATAATTCCGTTATTTTTGAGTTTTGTAATTATTGTATATGTTGTATAGGTTTTGTATATGAACTTGTATATGTTACTTGTACATGTTGTGTTTGCTTTCTATTCTTGTACATAATTGTGATTTTCCTTGTTTCACGTATTATTGTGAAATGTCTCGTACTATAACGTTTGTTGTGTGGATGTTAGGACACTTTCTTTAGGTTTGTGCGGTGTGACAATACCATGGCATGACGAGAGGAGGTTACTAGTTCTCGCACAAAAGGCGTCGAGCTTACGATGTAAAACAAGCATGTTTGTTTATGTTTTATGTGTGTGGTGACTTGTGTTTAACAAGTTGAAATATGACTTGTTCTTAATTTTAAATCTTCACTTTTCAACTTGTTAATTCATTTTCACCAAGTTTTTGTATCGTTATTTGCTTTTGTTTTGTTATGTAATTTGTTATTTTTCCACAAGCTCGTCGTGTTTAGCTTGAGGAGTTTTGATGGTTGTAAATATTATAAATATTATAAATATTATAAATTTTGTTTTCTAATTCTTTTTTTATTGTTTGGATTCAAATTTTGGTTTGGTAGTTTAAGGTTGCATTTGGTGATTTTCCGAGTTTGATCGTTTCAACTCGCGGATGTATGGTAATGATAGCTTTCAAAGTTGGTACATGTCAGGTACTCGTTTATCGCTTTCTATAGCATAACATATTTAGAAATTTATCATTTGTACAATTACCATGTCATTCATTCTTTTGCATTACTTGCTCATGAATTGAATCACTTTAGTACCCTTTTAACCATAAATGTGAGGAAGCTTTCCATTGTTTACATATCTTTGAGTCCACATTCTTGTTTTAAGCGGATTTTAGTATGCTTTATCTTTTGTTTTGTGTTGATTGTATGATTGCAAGAAAATGATCAAGGCATATTGTTGATTTTGAGCATAACTACATTGTCCAAATATTCAATTCACCTTGTGAGTGTTTGAGCGTTTGTTTGCCTTTGAACTTTTATCAACATCCATTTTATTTGAACTTGATGCTTGTCTATGGTGTCAATTCACTTTCTTTTGTATGGATGTTGATTTATTTGTTTCTCGAACCCTCACTATATGTTGTTGTATGGATTTTACCTTGCCTTAGAAAGTAGGGAGTATTCACACATTAATGTTGGTTGAATTCAAGTTGGGGAGAAATATTTATATACTTATATTGTGGTTGGTATGAGGTTATGAGAAAAGAAAAAAAAATGAAAAAGAAAGATTAGAAAGAGTAGGAATAATGTTATGTTAATAAGTGAGGTGTGTTTGGTGTGAAATTTGTGATGAAGAATAAGTTTGATTAAAATTATATTGTTTGGAACTTTGTGAGTTGATCACTCCCTTAGGTTTAGGCAAGTTTTTGTTTCAATTAGCTTTAGGACTTATCACTTGTTTGTTAACCAAGCCACATTACAACCTTGAAAAGCCCTTGTGATTCCTGCATTTGTATTTTCAATACGTTTTTGGGATGAATGCATAATTTAGTCTATTGTTTGCAAGATTGTGGATGAGTGTTTTTTATCCCTCACCTTTGTGTGTTCTTCATCTAACGATGACTTTTGCTAGGTGTGATTCATGATTGAGCTTGTTTTGTTTTAGAATGTTTTGCATGATTTTTGTACTTAAGATTTGTTTTGTTTATATGTTGTCGTTGTAGGAATGTGGTAAGTAAGTATTTGTCGTGTACATTTCGTTTGAATCATAAATTTGTTTCCGTTTTAAAACTTGTTGATTCGTGATTCTTTGATTATCATCTTTTGTTTATTTAGGTTTATTTGACTTTGTTTGAGGACAAACAATGTGTCAAGTTAGGAGAGTTGATAAGTGCCAAAATGTAGTTATTTTGTATATATGTTTAGTGGCACTTATCGATTCTTTATTGATATTCTTGAATAAATCCCACTTTTTGTATAAATGTGTACATAATAGAATAGTTGAGTTTTTGTGTAAATAGTGTATCATTTGATAGTTTTCATCTCTTTTATAGGTATTCATTCATAATTGGAGCATTGAGTAATAAAGTGTAGAACCACGACTAACAATTTGAGCAACTCATCAATGAATAACGCTCAAAATCAAAGAATAAAAATCATCAATTTGATTTATATTTTGTCATGGTTATATAGGAAATTTAATAAGCTTTCTAACGCTTCAAGCAGTAGCAACTCAAGTTACGGTTCTCAAGATATGGCAAAAACAAGATCTTGATTTTTCATGGCCAGTCTGAGACATGTTGGTAGCGAAAATATCGAGCTAAAGCGCCTGAGATTTCAAAATTCTTTAAAAGGGGCTAAAAACACATTTTTAGGTTATGGGTTAGGTATTTTTGAGTCCTAACACCATCAACATCATTTTTTGGTCTAGAGAGCTTAGAAAACAACATTGGAGCTTGCATTTGGATGATCCGGAGTCGAATCCCTTGTCGATTGGTGTTGACAAACCAAGTTGTCTATCCTTTATACTTTTTATTCATTTTCTTTCTGTCTTTTATTTCATTTCATTTAATCCCAAACTCATTAGCGGTGGGGTGTCGAGCGATGAATCAATAACCAATCTCTGTGGACACGATCGATATAACCTAACAGGTATATATCACCGGTAAAATAAATACTTTACTTTTTGCTTGCTCGCTTTACATGACTAAAATTTATATTTGTCTTCTCTTTATAATTCTCTTCTCTTTGTAATCTCTTTTGTTGGGTTTTGTATGTATCTACTCTAACTCATGTATATTTGTCGCCATTGGCGTTGTATAAAGTTAACTTTCTGTCTGTGTTGGTGATTGTCTTGGGGTTTTACTCTATGTTAGGAATTTGAGCTTTACTAGAGATAGATTGCTTAGATTCTTACCTAGGATGATTATCATTAGTTTACGAATGCTAAAAATGGGTTTAGGTGACATTCACTATAGAGTATCTAATCTTAATGCCTATCGTTGGTGGAGTAAGCTAGAGATGGGTATAGAGGTGGCCTGATTGACTTACGTGTTGTTGAGATAGGCGAAATGGATATTGAGATGATTGGGAGGATTCTCAATTTGGGTTAGAAATAGCTTAGGTTGTGAGAGGTATGTGATGACAGCGGACGGTATCATAGGCCGAGTATAACATGGGTGGTAGATTTAAATGCATGACGGGTAGTTTACATTCGTTCGAACAAAAGTCTATCCTTTATACTTTTGTTCATTTACTTTCATCTTTTATTTTCAACTCTTTAATCTCAAACTCATTAACGGTAGAATTGTCGAACGACGAATCAATAACCAATCTCTGTGGACACGATACGATATAACCTAATCGGTATATATCACTCGGTAAAAATAATACCAACTCTTTGCTTGCCGCTTTACCGCTTCAACAATGACAACTACCGTGATCGTTATTGTAGGGCTCTTGACGCTAACCCTATTGCCCAAGTTGTCCTATTCTTGCCCTCCCTCATATCGATCGGGGAAGAATGGAACCGGCAGATGCATTTTGTCCATCAGAGAGCATTCATGTTTATGCATGAGAGCATGAAGCAGTTGGCGCTGCAAATTCGAGAGTCGACAGTGGATCATTTCAATCGCACGAACCAGCAGTTGAGAGCCTATGCTAATTGGCCCGGGGCTAGGCCAAGTGCTGAGGAGGAGGTAGGAGATGCTGATGCTGATGAGGATGAGGAGAAGGATGAGGATGGTGATGATGGTTCTAGTTCCGATACTCCGGGAGATTCTATACGGAGGATTACGGTGATTTACATTGTTTCTTTTGTTTTTATTTTAGTACTTTCAGTTTAAGTTTATGTTTTTGTTTTAGTTTCTTTAAGACATGGTTGTATTTTGTTGGTTGCCATCCTTTTTAGGATGTGTTTTGTAATTCCAAATTTGATATTTTGAAGGCAAGGTGCCTAAGTACTTTTTTATTTTGAAATACCATTTTGGGGTGTCTTTTTTATTTTATTTTATTTTTCCTTATCTTTTTAAATTATACCTTGTTTATTTTAAATTGTATTTCTTTTAGTTTGTCCTGGTTTTTCAAAGGGCTCAAAAGCAAAGGTAAATGTGTTTTCACCAAAAAGTGATGGTGATGATATGATTCTCAACGTGATCCACATTTAAGGTACATTTTTAATCGTTTTGTAGAATGTTAACATGTTTATGAAATTTGTGCTTTATGCAAAATATCTTGGCATGCACATAAAAAAATTTGTGTTCATGTTTGAATTATTAGGACTTAAACCACAAAGGTGAGAAGCTTTCCACCTTATACCAAAAATTGAGAGTTCTAGTAGTTATGTTAACTCGTTTGATTCATGTTTAATCTTAATTTGTTTTGACATTATGGAAACTTAGAAAGGATCAAGGCAATTTTTGTGCACTATGAGAAAAACCATCAATTCTAAAAGGGCTTCATTAACCGTGAGTGAGTGAATCTTAGTGAACCCTTTTGAGCTTAACAATTGAATTTGTGGAATGAATCTATCAAAATCAACTAATTGTTAAGTAGGCCACTTAATAGTTGTTGATAATTTATGAAAATTCAATGATGATTCATTCTATAAATTTTTTCTTGTTTGTAAACACCAACCATTGTTGATTAACTCTTTGAAGGCGTGCTCTTAAATAAAAAGGATTGATGAATTGAAAGTTGGGTAGGTTGATCAAAAAGAATCTTGAATTGATGACACGATGATCCTAAAGAAAAGAAAAAGAAAAAAAAAGATTGAATAGAAAAGAAAAAATATGTAAATGAAAAGAACTTGAAAAAGACAAGGAAAAGGAGGATCATTGTGTGAGAAATAGAAAGAAGTGGTTGTGATAAATAGAAGGAAGTGGGAATGATGTTGTGAAATGCTCTTCATTATCTTTACCCATTTTGTTTCAATGGCTTTGTACATAAATATTCTTTGTTTTTAACCCAAGCCAAGATACAACCCTTGAAAGTCCTTAGTGATCTTTGTTTCCATTTTGCTCATTTAACTTGTTTTGATGAATGCATGAACTATTCCGGATGTGCATGATTACTAGTGAGAGTGTTTAGTCATATGTAAATATTGCATTTTATTCTTCAAGGTATATTGAAGAAATCTTTAGGTGATTCAAGTGTGAACATGTCTTTTGTTTTGTTTACATGTGTCGATATATTGTGTTTAGAACTTAATTCATATCCATGTTGTGTTTCGAAGAAGCAATTATTGTGTATCTATGCCGGGTATGTTGAGTTTGAACCATCCTTCTTGTGTTGATTTGCATGCTTAAATTTTGTGATCTTGTTTGCTTTTGAGTTTTTGACTTTTGTTTGAGGACAAATAAAAAGTAAGTTGGAGAGAGTTGTTAAGGACCAAAATGTGGATATTTTGTAGATCATTTTGTGGTCCTTTACAATGTCTTTGATTAATTAGTAGTATTTAATATAGTATTTTGGTCTAATTATGTTTTATTTAGTTTTTGTTTATAATATATTATTTAACTTAGTTTACATTTAAATTGTAGGTTTTGATATTGATTTCCTCAAGCTTGGATTCAAGGAAGCTTGAAGAGCTATTGAGACTTTTGAAGCAATTTTTGGAAGAAGAAGTTGGCTACAGTCGGCGCTCGCAGTTGCGACATAGCACGATTAGCGAGGAAGGCGGGCTTAGCCGGTCTGCAATATCAAAAAGGACGGTGACCCATGCCTATATCTTTCTCACCAACTCTACGATTTGAACCACTATTACGTGCTAGAAAACCAGAACCACTTCTTCTTCATTTTCATCATCATTGTAAACTAGGAAATTGAAATTAGGAGCTGGAATCTTGTTCTTCTTGATTTTTCTTCCATGTTCATCATCTTCTCTAAAAATCTTGCAAGTGAAGCTACCATGAAATTAGTAGCTAAGCTCCTTTTGTGTCAAGATTAGAGTAGTTGACCTAACTTTTATGTATTTCTTTTAATCTCTTGGTGTATGAACTTGGTTGATGATTTATATATGTTGAATATCTTTGCTCTACTATCTCTTGATGCTTTGAATCATGATTGAAAAAGTATGTTTTAAAGTTGACCTAAGATATTCTTCCACTAATGAACAAATGTTATAAATAGATTTGTGAGCTAGTGTTTACTTGTATTGAACTTCATTTTTATCATGTCAATAGTTATAGTGAGAAATCATTTAAAGATTTACATGATAAAACTCACAATCTTGGTTTGAAATCAACAAGATTGAGAGGATACATAATTATATCGATCATCAACTAGTTCATCCACTTGATTAATTAAATTTATATGAAACTAGGTTAATGAAACTAATCTTGACATGCTTTTATCAATTGAAAACCACTCAAAAGTCTCATGAATCCAAACATCTCTCTTTTGAAAAGGAAACTAAAATTGTTTGATTGAAATTTATGATACTTGTAGTTTGGAAACAAAACCCTTGTGTTACTTCATCTTAAAATACGCTTTAACTATTGAACGACAACAATATCACATCAATCCACATGGATACGATAATTAAAAATACTTGTTCATCAAATATACAAACAACAGTCCTCCAAAATCATTTGTTTAATTAGGGGTTTTCGTGCAAGATCGTGCAAGAAGGAACCGTCAATGTGAACAACCTTGGAGTGTTTTAAATCTTTGCAAGGAACCTTTAAGTGTTTAAATATTTTCAAGGAAGTAGCAAGAATTAGATAATAGAATCAGTGATCTTGTGTTGATAGTTTACAATTGGATTTAATTGAGTGAAATCCCCTTGGAATATATGAAATCTTTGCAAGGAAGTAGCTTAAGCGGAAAATAGGTTGCATCTATCTGTTGATTTGATCTTGTTTAAGATCAAATGTTGGAAGAAGTTACATCAACATCAAGTGGATAATTTGTATTGTTGTTCTAATTCTTCTTTTGTATTAAACAATTTTGTATATAATAATTGTTTTAACTCCAATTGGAATTAGACACAGACGTACCCACACGCGAGGACGACAGTGGAGAACTGTGTAAACAAATTCCTCGTGTCTTTTACTTTTCGATTTTTACTTGCTTTGAAGTTTTATAAATCAATTAACAAATAGAATTTTGCTAGCAATTGAATTGTAAGAATTTTTCTCTTAGAATCTGTTTTTGAAATAGGCGTGGCTATAGTTTATAATCACTTTTTACTATAAGTGGTTTTATATATCAACACCACTCAAGGAAATATTCTGAAATTCACTTTCACGCCGAGTGTTTAATAAAACAATCAAGTTAGTTATTTTATCATTTAGCCTTGGAAATAGTATTGCAAATTGATTTTGTTCAAACAATAAATAAGTTGATTGTCGAATTGAGTTTGTTTCAATCCACTTTTATTATTATTCCATTGATTACTATAACGAATTGCATATCAAGTTTCCAATTAGTTGGGTTTAGACGATTTATCCAAATTTGCTTCCGCATTAAAACATTTTGAAAACAAATAAACTCTAGATTTGTGTCTAGAATAATTTTACGCCTCTATTCACCCCTCTAGATATGTCATCGCTAACTTAGATATTTTATTAACTTGGAAAGGATCCATGAGTATAAGCGGGGGTTTCTTGTTTGATGTATCTAAAGTCAAAATTAGTTGAGGGTAATATGTGGAAGACTCAATAATTGGTGGAAAAACTCTATTTGGAAAGTTTTGCACTTTACTAATATTAACACCATAATACATATGTTAAGGCGGTTCTATTACTAATATTTCATATGAACTATTTTCCGGCATGGATACATCAACATTTTCCGTGCCTTTTCGAGTTGGGCATATATGGATGACTAATTTGAGGCTTTGCTATGTGCTTGCTAGATCATCACCGAGAGAAAACTAGAAAACTAGGCCATTACGAGTTGCTCTTGACCACATTGTGACAAATGCTATGGCTGGATTGTGTCTGCGGATCACCGTTAAACACGAGCTTTAGAGATGATGGCACTAAACTCTAGATCTTTGGCATATGGGTCTCTACTTATATACCTCAATCTACAGAGTGAGTCTTGCACAAATTTGGATATATCAAGGCGGACCTATAGACCTCAACATTGTTACTTCTCACTTCCCCATGGATGTAAATATGATCTTTGTAGCGTACTTTGATCATCGGTGCCAAAGGATGTACGACACATGTTAGCTTCTCATCCATGGAGTACAATATACTACATCTAATGCTTTTATAGATTTCTACATCCTTTTATATCACCATATGTAAAAGAGAGAGATTAGCTCATTAGGAGATCTTAAGGAAGAAGCATGTAGAGCGCACCATGTTGTTGATGTATTTGATCATGCATAAAATCCTCAACCGAGATGGATGTCTGGAGGGAGGATTGCAAGGGTCCGGGATAGGTCTCGGGCTCAAGGATGAGGTCCTTATCCGACATGGATCTCGGGGAAGAGGCATGAGGTCGGCCTGGATCCGAGGTGCAGCTCGTCGGTTAATTCAGGTGAGAGGTTTGAGTAGAGGGAGACGTTATCAACTATGAAGATGAAGAGCTCCAAGAGTCTTTATGAGGCGTTACAGCGAATCATTACAAGGCTGTAACATTAACTTCACCTTTCAAGCCATGGTTAATCATGGCGATTCTGGAAGGAAGAATAGCTCCATGGATGGACAGATATAAATAGGGCTCCCGCCCGGGGATAAGCAAGACAATCATAAGCTTGGAACTTGAGTTACGACACTTGAGCTTACAAATCCTAAAATATCATTAATAAGGTTTTTCTGCCAAGAACATTGGCGCCACCGTGGGGCCTCGGTGAAATCAATCGGGCCGCACACACATAAACACATCTGGGGCGACAATGTCTCGAACTTCACCACAGATCCACGGATCTAACTCGATTCTTGGCCATGATCGATGATCTACGCCGGCATAATAAACTCTTGAGGATAACGTTCAAGCCCTTGGTGAAGAGTTTGGGCCGAGATGAAGCGAGCCCACGGGCATGCGACCTTTGTCCGAGCAATGCAGGAGGATGCCGTTCGAGATAATTTCAAACCCCGTCTTGGCATCGTATGATGGCAAGGCAGATCGAGGACACATCATTGTGGTTAATAACACAATGGCACTTATTGGGGACCGACTCCCGAGTGCTGCAAATTGATGGCCGATACCTTTAGAGAATCGGCCTTGACTGTATATGGGGCTTCCCGGTTATCTATGGTGAACTATCAAGATTTCAGCGAAAGATCATTGATTCTCGGCTGTCGACATACATGGTGTGACACCTCCTCTAGCGTGAGCGGCATACACTTTTGAATCACTCCGGGATTTCATGGCTAGGTTCAACGAGGAAACCATAAAGTTCGCACCCCAATTAGGAGATATTTGTGGCCGCATTCCGGCCTTGCCTAAGGCCGGTCGGTTCAATGAGTCTTTGGCCAAAAGCCGCCAAAGCATGGGCGAGATCATTACTCGGGCCGAGTGCTATGTGAAGGAGAAAGCAACATGGAGAAGCGTGCTCGAGATTCTAAAAGGCAGGTCGGGCGTGCGAATGCACCCGACCACGAGATGTTGCCACCACTCGTGAGCGAGCGGGACAGGCCGTCACGCCCGTGATCGACTTGGCCCCAGGAGGCGTTCACTCCCTTAATACCGAGAAGACATCCTCCATGATATTAATCATTTGAAGCTTACCCCTCCTTATAGCGATAAGTGGTGTGTCTGATTACGGAGTGACAGGGAGCATGGTGCGAGTTTCATCGTTTGAAGGGACATCCACAGTCACGCATCGATTGCGGAGAGATAGAAAAGTTAGTACAAAGAGGCAAGCTGTCAACATACGTAAAGGAAGATCCTGGGCGGACGAGTAAACGTGACTCATCCCCGAGGAGGGACTCGGCTTCTGATTCTAGATCCAAGAAAAAGGGTAAGGCTGTGGAGGAAGTGAAAGAGGCGAGATCAACCCGGCACACTCTCAACACTATCTCAGGAGGCTTTGCGGGAGGCGGCTCCACTAGTTCAGCCAGGAAGAGATATGCTCGTGGGTTCGAAGGTACTGCATCGGAACCTCGAGGTTTGATCCCGGGGTGATAACCTTCTCGGGTGAAGACGCCAAAGAGGTTTTGCCACATGAAAATGATCCCATGGTGATCGAGGTACAAATCTGGGACTGGGGTGTTAAGCGCGTGTTGATCGATCCGGGAAGTTCTGCGGACGTCCTCTACTGGGAAGCTTTCAAGGGAATGGGCTTTGAGCCGAATGAGTTGTTACCTTTTAGCGGGACCCTTGTTGGGTTCTCTGGCGAGCAGGTGCAGGTTCTGGGGTATCTCCCCGCGCTGACTACTTTCGGAGATGGAGAAAGTGCCAAAATTGTTTAGGTTAGGTACTTGGTGGTTAATGCATCATCACCTTATAATATTATCATCGGACGTCCATCGTTTAATGCACTTGAGGCAGTACTATCAACGTTGTTCCTAACCATGAAGTATCCCCTTGGCAACGGGCGCGTCGGGGTAGTCCGTGGAGACCAGGGCCTGGCCCGAAGATGCTATAAAGATAGTTTGAAGGCCAAGAAGAAGTCGGGTCCATCAGAGGCCTCTCCGAAACACGAAGTCGGCATGGTCGATATCAATCCGAGAGAAGGGTCAGGCGAGGATGGACTCACCCCTCGGGGAGGATCAAGGACATCCGGATCGGGCCGTTACCCTCAGGTCACCCATCGGGGACTCGATTAACAAAGGAGGAGGCAGAGATAGTCCAGTGTTAAAGCGAAATTTAGACCTTTTCGCTTGAAGCGCCGGATATGCGGGCATTGACCAGATCATGTGCCACCATTTATCAATTAATCCGGGGTCAAGGTATCACGAGAGCGGAAGATGGGAGAAGAAGGGACGGTGTCTCGGAAGAAGTAGGAAAATTTGTTAAAATCAGGTTTAAATCGGTGATGCGGTACCAACTTGGCTATCCAACGTGGTTATGGTGAAGAAGAAGAATGGCAAGTGGAGAATATGTAGACTTCGACACAAACAAGGCATGTCCAAAGGATCCTTACCCCCTCCCTCACATTGATCGGCTGATCGACAGTTCTTCCGGGTTTCGCCTCCTGAGTTTCTTGGATGCGTACTCCGGGTACAACCAAATCCGGATGAACCCGGCGGATGCGTCAAAAACCGCCTTCATGACAGAGCGGAAGAATTTTTATTACAGGGTTATGCCGTTCGGCCTGAAGAACGCCGACGCGACTTACGGTGATGGACATGGTGTTTGCACCTCAGATTGGTCGGAATATTGAGGTGTACGTAGATGACATGGTGATCAAAACCACATCAGGAGCAGATCACGTGACAGACATTAGAGAGACCTTCGCGGCAGTACGGAAGTTTAATATGCGCCTGAACCCGGACAAGTGTACGTTCGGGGTGCAAGCCGGCAAGTTCCTGGGTTTCATGCTTACAAATCGTGGTATCGAGGCCAACGGATAAGTGTCGGGCGATCATTGACATGCAGTCCGACCTGCGTGCGAGAAATGACTAGCGGCGTTTGGCGCGTTGTCCGTTCTTATCACATGGGTGACAAGTCCATCCATTTCTTTGCGGCAATTAAGAAAAGAGCCCGATTCGGTGGTCGGAAGCGTGTGAAGAAGCATTCAATGGATTAAAGCAACTCATCGGCACTGCCGGTGCTAATTGAACCATGGAAGGTTCTCGATTGACACTATACTTGGCGGTAGGACGGGCAATCGGCTCCGTATTGGTCCGAGACACGGAAGAGTGGGCGGCGGTTTATTTTGTAAGCAAAGTGTTGAAAGGCGAGTCGGTACGGAAGATTGAGAAGTGTACTGGCACTTGTGTTTGCAGCTCAGACATTACTTCCTTGGGCATCCCGTCCAAGTGAAGACCAATTTTCCATTGAAGAAGGTATTCAGGAAGCCAGACTTGGCCGGAAGGATGATGTCCTGGGCCGTGGAACTATCAGAGTACGAGATCAGTTTCAGCCCCCGTGCCAGTATCAAATCCCAATCCCTGGCCGACTTCATGGTGGAGCTTACTTCCCCGCCGGGAGAGGTTCCTACTCAAAAATGGATTCTGTCTGTTGATGGTTCGTCTAATCATAAAGGTAGTGGCGCAGGGGTGGTTCTGGAAGGCCCGGGGGGAATGGTGCTAGAGTATTCCTTGCGTTTTGGGTTTTCAACAAGTAACAATTAAGCAGAATACGAGGCTCTGTTGGCTGGTCTGAGCTTAGCTTTGGAGGTCGGAGTAACTCACTTGCTAGTTCGTACCGATTCACAGTTAGTGGCTGGGCAGGTGGATGGATCGTTTCAGACAAAGGACCCTACTTTAGCAAAGTATGTGCAGCAAGCTGTTTCACTAAGTCGGCGGTTCGATGTCTTTGAAATATGTCATGTGCAGGAAGAGAATACAGTGATCTTACATCGGTTGGCTAGTTCTAAGGATTCGGGATAAACAAATCGGTCATCGAGAGGTGCTTCCGTGCTGACATTGAAAAGGAAGAGTCCACGCTATTCATGAAGAGGATGACGGGTGGATGAGTCGATCACCGTTATCTACAACAAGATACTTTACGAGGACGGAGAGAGAGGCGAAGCGAATCAAGAAGGTCTCATCAAGGTTTGTGGTGGAGTCAGGAAGCTATCACAGGGGGGACGTGCGAGCTCCTATGCTACGTTGTGTGGCGAGGAGGATATGTCAATGGTGGTGAAAGAGGTTCATGAGGGGTTTGTGGAAATCATGGAGGGAAGAGCTCTAGCATCGGATCTTAAGGGCGGGTATTCTTGGCTACTCTAACAAAGGATTGTTTAGAATCGTGTACGATGCTCAAAGTGTCAAATTTTTTCCGACCATCCACTCCGTCCAGTTCCACCGCCGTCACTGCCCCGTGGCCTTTTTATCGGTGACATCTTAGGGCCGTTCAGTGGCCGGGACAGTGAAGTTCTGATTGTGGCGTGGACTATTTTACTAAGTGGGTGGAGCGGAGCGGTGTCTCGGATCTCGGCGGATCGAGTTCGGAGTTTTATTGGAGGAGTATCATTTGCGGTTTGGGTTACCTCGGGTCATTGTTTGGACAACGGGGCGGTTTGCAAGTGCCTCGGTGGTAGAGATTACGGAGCTCGGAATTCAAAACAAATTTATATCTGTAGAGCATCCACGAGGCAAATGGACGAGCCGAGTCGGCTAACAAGGTCATATTAAATGCTATAAAGAAGAAGTGGACTCCGCCAAGGGTTGTGGGCACAATATTTACATGGTATTGTGGGCATACCATACCATAGTTCATTCCACGACTCAAGAGACTCCCCGGGATGGTGTTTGAAGCCGTGCCATGATACGGTGGAGTAGCTTTGCCCTCTTGGCGTCGGAGAACTTTGAAGAAGAGTCCAATAGCGGGCTTTGAATGAGGAAGCAGATTGTTAGATGAGATAAGGGACACGGCCCATATCGAGGAAATAGCGGCGAGAGAATGACAGACGTTTCAACTTACGGGTGAAACAAGCGTGGCTAAGTCGGAGATTTGGTTCTTAAAAAGTGGTGATCCTACCGGGAAGGTAAGTTAGATCCCAATTGGGAGGGACCGTTCGAGGTCTCGGAGGAGTTACAAAGCAGGGCCTACAAGTTAGAGACATTGGACGGATCGAATTGGGACACCGGCGTTGCTAATCTTAAGTTTTATTTTAGTTAAGCGTTTTATGTAAGAATAAGCGGTGCACTCTTTCCTAAGCAGGGCAGGGTTTTAATGAGGCACCTATATAATAAAATTGTATTGCGACATCGATCCTTGGAAAGAAATGGCGAGAATCATTAGATACGTCTTCTTGAGCTCGGTCTAGGATCGTCTCGATCACGGTAAAACCCTCTTCTGAAAAGGCTCTGTTTCCATTGGGAACAACCCTCTGGTCAACCTCGGAAGAGGCTCTGAACCCTCTGGTCAACCTCGGTTGGACTCTGAAATCCGTCTCGGATCAACCCTATAGAGCCTCTAAACCTCAAAAGGCTCTGTTCCTCCTCGGAACAACCTTCAAAACATGTAAGGCGAAACATCTTAATCGAGTTTCGTCAGACATTTCTCCAGTCTCGGTGAATCAAGGTTACCTAGAGGCATATCCTAGAGTTGCGAACGATTGTTATGTGGTTATCTCAAAACCATTAGGATTGCTCGCCGCATCCTATGGCTCGGGGGCTAGTGGTGCTACATAAAAGTTCACAACTATACCGCATAAATACTCGTAACGTTGATGTAAATAGCAAAAACTTCAAAAGCAATTAAAATAAGCCCGGCAGGGCGAATATTCAGAGTACAAAATGCATCCGCCAAATGGGATGACTAACTACAGAAATTCTAAAACACAAACGGAAAAGCAAAGAATTCACGGGTTGGGGTTGGCATCCACATTAGCATTTTCTTCACTAATTGTGGTCTCGTTATCATCCTCATCGACCTCCACCAGCTTCCCATCTACGATGGTCTTGAAAAAGTCAACTTCCGAGATGTCTATGTCGGGATACAGGCAATTGACTTGAGCTTTGGCCCGATCGAAGGCCAAGTCCCCGGCATCCAGCATACCCATCTGAGATTTCTTCAATGCATCCTTTAGCTCGGAGCATGACTTCTCAGAGTTTTGAAACTTGGTTGACATCTCGGTGAGCTCGTTCTCTAAAGCTTTTATCCGATTGTTAGCTTAAGTTATTCTTCTCAAGATCGTAATGGTATCGGTGACTGGGAGCTTGTTCTTGGGTACATTGTTGGCATCGAAAGGAATTGTTCATTGTCGGCTAGTCTCTTGACCTCCGTCTCATTTCGATCTTTTCTTCTCACGTTATCACTGATTCAAAGCAATTGCGAGTAAGCCAACACACCTCATCAGTGCGAACTTGGTGCTTGGTGATCTACTGTGAACCTAGGCTTGTCAGTTTGTTCACGTCGGTGGTGGCGTTGAGATGGTCATCTGATTTAAGACCATCAAAGTCGGCAGAGCGATTCTCGTGGGCTCGACCGGAGCTATCAGGTCTCCTTTAGCGACTTAGAAATAGCCCAATCTGCGAGTTGTTCTCGTTTCCATGCGGTCTTGACTTCTTTAGGGACTCGAGGGGCTGGTTCGAACTCGGCGGGGCCTTCAGCGAGGAAGCGGTGATGATGTTTGTCTACGGCGAGGTCACGGATCGTGATGTTCTTCTTTTCTTGGGATCGCACTGGCGGCAAGTTGGACTTGGTCTCGGAAGGGCCGTAGTCACCAATCGGGCACGGTGCGACCATTAACTTCTTACGCTCTTTCACGGACATATCGGTCATTTTGTGCATTGGAAATAAAACAAAGAAGAGATTAAGCATACAAATAAAGACTAGCGAGTAAAGCTAATTGGAAAAACCTTACCTAGGAAGTCGAGGACTTCCTCGGGAGACAAGGCAAGTAATTCCTTGACCCTGATTGGCCTGAAGGAATCCAGTACTTCTAAAGAAAGGATCTCGAAATCACTCGGTTGTCATAATCGAGGCGAAAATAGGAAGTGGGTCCTGAAGTCGATTATAAAGGGAATTTATGATGCCCATCTCATAAATAACTTGAGGGCAGAGACCCATCTTACCGAATAAAAGCGCTCTTTAGCCTTTAAAATTGGAGGTGTAGGCTTGGAGGAAACTTCTTTTTGGGATGCCACTAATGGCAACCCAGTTTCCGGGTTCAGCGCTTTTTATTTCGAAAAAGGAAAAGAACAGACCGATGGTGGGAGTTATTAATAAGGTCAAACAAATTACTTGAGCCGGATAAAACCCGGTTGTTTGGGAGAAGTTGGGAGGTGCCAAGTTAATGGTTCGGAGGATGTCAGTTTCAAAGTCGGAGAGAGGGAATTGAATGCCGAATTCCTCAATGACTCCAGTATAGAAGTAAAACCATTCAGATTCGACTCCTTTGGGACGGATCATACAAACACTCTCCCCGGACTCACAGGATTCTAGTATCACGTCATCCTCGTTTCACTGTAGGCGAGACATTCGGAGAAAGCCTTGAGCAGCGATTTCCTCATCCTGTATCAGACTTCGTTTAACGCCTACAACTTCTCCTTTGATCAATCGGTTGGTTTCCATTATCAGCTCCACCGAACTTGAAGAGTCAGGGTCAGAATCACTATCGAGTAAAACTTGGCGCAAACCATGCGTAACTCTCTTTAGGTCGATTACCCTCTGGGCATCACTCATCTCATGCATTCCTCAAAGCAGTTTTACGTTCCTCGTTTCCTAAGTGGATTTTGCGACCAAAATCATCGCACTCTAATAACGACCATGTTTGGATTAAAACAAAAGCAATGAAAAGAAAGGATACAGGTTGATGATCGATTGGTGAGAGAAGGGTTTGAAACAATAGCGGCAAGAATGCGATAGGGTTTTGAAAATATGTAGGAGAATTTCACGGAGAGCGAATAAATGTGATATAATGATTAAGAGGAAAGAAGGCGTAAATCGGGTTTCCCTATATAGGGTAATCATTCTAGATCTGGGTGACCGTTGAAATTTGGAGGCACATGGGTCACGTGCCATATTTTTAAAAAGGTTTTAAAATATGCATCTCGCTAAGGGATTAAAATTCGAGCGATTGGTCGACACGCAGTTCAAGAAGCTTAAACCGTCGACCAGGGGCTTATGATCATGCATAAAATCCTCGGTAGGGATGGATGTGCGGAGGAGGATTGCGAGGGTCGGGATAGGTCTCGGGCTCAAGGATGAGGTCCTTATCAGGCATGGATCTCGGGAAGGGGCATGAGGTCGGCTGGATCCAGTGCGGCTCGTCGGTTAATCGGTGAGAGGTTTGAGTAGAGGAGGCGTTATCAACTATGAAGATGAAGAGCTCCAAGAGTCTTTATGAGGCGTTCTGAGCGAATCATTACAAGTATAACGATTAACTTCACTTTCAAACCATGGTTAATGCCAAAGCGATTCTGGAAGGAAGAATAGCTCCATGGATGGACAGATATAAATAGGGCTCACTTGATGAATAAGCAAGACAATCATAAGCTTGGAACTTGAGTTACGACAATTGAGCTTCCAAATCCTAAAATATCATTAATAAGGTTTTCTGCAAGACGATTATACCTACATGTCACTATATTGTGGCTATTGGGAGAAAGGCCAAAGCTAGAGGCTAGTTTAGGAAACCACTTGGATAGTCCTCTACAACTCATCTAGCGGAGATACAAATGTGTCTCAATATTTTCAATAGAAGAGGAACATGAGTGTTCGATATACTCAGTAGTGAGATTTTATTTTGTATATTTTGATGATTTTGTATTATAGTTTGTACTTGAATTGATTATATAGGTAACATTTGGTATTTGACATTTTGACATTTATATATACATAGTAATTATTCTATTATGATCTATCTTACTTGGATTGATTTATAAATGACTTATAATTCAATTTTATAAAAATAGTCAAACTTTCCCTAATATATTGTCAATGGGTAAATCCGAAGATTGAAATCCAGACTAATTTTGTGTCAAAATTGAGGTTCCTTAATAATAAAATGATTTTGTTGAAAAATGGATGTGTCCAAAGATTACAATCTGGAGTATAAGGACATTTTGTAGTCCCAATAAAGTGTGTATCACTACATGAGGTATAGTGAGCAAAACACTTATGAATATTTGATTAAACTTAAATTTGAACAACCTTAAAAACTATAATTTAAAATACATTGAAACTTTTGAAGAAAAAAAATGATAGTAAAGCAACTAGAGGCTGGTTGATTGCAAACTCAAAGAACAATAGTGAGGGTCCTTGATAATTTGAAGGCTCTGTTTTAATTTTGAAATTTGACCCCAATAAAAAGAAGGTTGACAAATAATATCATATTATGCCTTTTTATTTATTTATAAAATCCATTTTTTGTATAATAATATATTTAAATAATAAAAATATAGATACCACATGTCGAACCACTAAACTTTAAGTAAAAAACAAGCAATTTTACCACTACTCAAACTACATTATATTTCATTTAGGCCAAACAACTAATATTTATATATTTATTTTAAATTTATAATTTATAAAAATAATTGTGAGATCATTTTATATAAAATCTTAGGTTATGGATTTGATTGCCCTGACTCAAGACTGGTCCTGACAATAGTTAACAATGATGTAAAAAAAGAAGAAATATCACTTATTGATATACTGATGTCACTCACTCATTAGAGTTATATTATTTAATAATGATTACTAATATGTATGCTATTAGATTTTGGTTCAAATCATTGTCACAAAATTTAAAATAACTTCAATCAGGGTTGTATTAAAGAAGTTTCTTTATTAAGTACTCTTATATAATAAATGATATTCATATAATATTTGTTAATAGTGCTGAAAAGAGTTCAGATATATTCATATACATTGAAAATTTGTTACGTGAATATGCTTAGCAGTTAATGACTAAGAAGATTATTATAGTATGTGAATACATGAAGCAGAAAATAAAGATAAAAGCTTCATTGATGTATTAGTTTTATTACAAGCATAGAGGCTTAGTTATATAGTAGAGCCAAAGGGAGTTGAAAACAATTACAGCAATAACCAACTTATAAGAAGTTAGTTATTCTACAAACTATTTGATGTCAATTGGATGTCAATTGATGAAACAAGTTTCTTGGAAGGGATTTAGTAAAAGGATCTGCAAGTTGGTAACTATATGGTATGTGAATCAATTTGATGAAGTTTGAGGCTACATGTTCTCTAATAAAATGACAGTCAATATCAATATGCTTTGCTCTTTCATGGATCATGGGATTGCTTGCCATTTGAATAGCTGAGGTCCTGTCACAGAAAAATTTACATGTGGAAACCTGTATGTCAAAGGCTCTCAGTTGATGTCTTAACCACAAGAGTTCAGCTGTTGTGGAGGCTAAAGCTCTATATTCTACTTCAGCAGATGATCTTGAGATGGTTGTTTGTTTCTTGGATCTCCAAGCTACCAAAGATTCGCCAATGAAAATGCTGAATCTTGTAGTGGATTTTCTGGTAGTGGCGAACTTCCCCAATCAGCGTCTGAATATGCTGATACATGTAGTATTTGATTTGTAGAGAACAAAATTCCTTGACCTAGTGATCCTTTGAGATATTGTAGCAGATGGTGGATTTGATTCAAATGTGGTTTCCTTAGCCATGTATTGACTAAGTTTATTTACTGTAAATGAAATATCTGGCTTGGAAATAGTGAGATATATCAGTCCACCAATTATTCTCCTATATTAAGATACATCTTCAAGCAATAGTCCATCTTCATCATTAAGAACAATACTGGTATCCATAGGCAGAGAAACTGGCTTATGTGAAACCAGTGTCATTGAGAAATTGCAAAGTGTATTTTCTTTGACACATATGAATTACTTTACTTGACCTTGCAATGTCCAAGCCAAGAAAGTATTTGGTATCTCCAAGCAGTTTTAGCTTAAACATGCTTTGTAGGAGTGTTTGAGTCTCTTGGACTAGGTTAGAATTTGGACTGGAAAAAACTATGTCATCAACATAAACTAAGAGAGCTATTAAAGAGTCACATGTTCCTTTGGTGAATAATGAGTGATCAACGGATGATTATTTGAATCCATACTGCATAATTGTTGTGGAAAACTTCTGGTACTATTGTCTTAAAGCTTGTTTTAGGCTATACAATGACTTCTGTAATTTGAATACCATATTCTCCCCCTCACTTGGATAGCCAAGTGGAAAATCCATGAAGATTTCTTCAAAGAGGCCACCATTTAAAAAGGAATTATTTATGTCCAATTGTACAAGTTTCAAGTTTTGAGCATCTGCTAAGCTGGGAATCACTCTGACAGATGTCAGTTTGGCAACTGGAGAGAAGGCGTCAATAAAGTTAAGACCAAGTTGCTGAGTATAACCCTTTGCAACAACTCCAACATTGTATTTGTCTAAAGAACCATTTGCATTGAACTGTTTTTTATAGATCCATCTACAATCAATGGATTTCTTTCAGGTGGTAGAGGTTGGATAATCCAGTGTGGTTTGCTTCAAGTGCTACTATTTCTTCAGGAATATTAACAAATGATGATAATGTTGTGGTTCAAAACAGATGATACATTTATGACGAAACTATTGTAAGGACTTGTTAGTTTGTCATAAGATAGAGAGTGATCTATAGAATATGGAGTGTGACATATATAGTCAGATAAGTTGGCCTGAGCTCTATATGTTCTTACTGACCTTCTTAAAGAAGAAACATGTGGGATAATATGTGATGATGGTGGAACAGACAAAATAGGCTCAACATGTGGAGGTTCTGCATCAGGTTCAGTATTAATTTCTCCATGATTAGGGATAGGATTATGGAGTACAAGTTGTTGAAAAGGGTCAGTATAGTTATGTTTAGAGATTGATTGAAAGGGAAAAAAAGTCTTCATGGAACACAATATCTCTTGACACATGTTTTTTTTTTAAAGCAAGTCATAGACTTTAAATCCTTTGTAACAAGCAGGGTAACCGAAGAAAACACAAAGAAAAACTCTAGGGGTGAATTTGTTTCTATGTTAAGGAATGGTGGAAATGTAACAAAGACAGCCAAACAATTTGAAATCTGAATATTCAGGAAGTTTGACATAGAAAGTTCAAAAGGAGACATACCTTGTAGAATAATGGAAGGTGTTCTATTTATGATGAAAGCTGCAGTGGCTATGCAGTTTCCCAAAACCTGATAGGTAATTCGGCATAAAACATTAAAGACCTTGCAACATTCAATATATGTTGACGTTTCCTTCCCTACAGATTTTTGTTCAGGCTTGTATGGACATGCTAGTTGATGAATGATGCCTTGTTCAAGAAGAAATATACTCATATCCAACTCTTTAGCATTGTTAGTTCTCATAGCTTTGATAGCTTTTCCATACTGAGTTTTGACAAAATGAAAAAACTGTTGATTCCTTATAGAGGACAGTACAACCAATGTCTTATCATGAAAATCGATGAATTATTTCCGATTCTCAACTCCAAAATCCAAGACAAGTGCTAAAAAAGAGCCCGAATTTCCAAACCACCTCGGACACCGACACCACCACTACCACCAATAATTTACATTAATGAGATGCCATTATTTATGCACAACCACAATGAAAAAAATCAAGGATGTGGGAACCGATGGTAACTGCGGGTATCGCGCCGTATCCGCTTTGCTTCGCCATAGAGAGGAGCAACACATTCTTATTTGGAAAAAATTTATTTTGGAGTTGACCTCGCATAGTGAACTTTACACGCGCCTATACGTGACAAAGGAGAAGTTTAATAAAATTCACCATACTCTTGCTCCAAGTGTTACCGTCCACGTACCGGTTGAAAAATGGATGTGCTTCCCCGAAATAGGACATCTTATAGCAAGTGCTTATAATGTGGTATGGTTTTTTAGAAACTTTTTTTTCCTCTACAAGCTCCACGCCTATTGATTCATCCGGATGCATCGTGTGTCTGGCTATCTAAGGTCATGCCATTTTGTTCAAGTATATTTGAAATCGGATTGTCCTATTCTTGCCACATCCGTGGAATGGATGGAGCATCACAAAAAGAGAAACTTAACGGATCATTTTTGGAGAGAATAGCGGAGTTCTTTGATGGATCTTGAGAGAGAATCAAATAGGGAGAAATCAAAAAAAGATTTGATTTTAGATTTAAGCGGAGACAATTTTTTTAGTGCATTTTAGAATGTAACTGAAACATTTTTTGAATGTGTTGTTGAAACATTGTAAAATCTTAACGTTTCAATTAAGTCTATGAAACTTGATAACTTAGCATTAAGTCTCTAAAGCTTGATAACGTTTCAATTAAGTCTATGAAGCTTGATAGAAATGTGATCGATATATTTAATTCCAATTAAGTCTTTGAAGCTTGATAACTTAACAAATGAGTACAATGAGATAATCTATAATAGAACTGTGACTATTTCTTAAAACACCACTGACTCATAATTAACCATCAGTAACCCTTAATTAACAATCAGTAACCCTTAATTAAGGCTTTAATATAATTGAAACTAACTCTTAAAAATGACAACTAGCTAATCAGTCAATATTTTTTTTGCATAAACCATTAATCAAAATCTTTCTTTCTTTTCTTGACAAGTTTACTGCTCAAAATCTTTTAACATATTCAAGAATTATAACTTCATAACTACTTAATAACAATAAGTAACTAATTCTTAAGAGAGTTATAACAAACCATTTTACTCGTCATAACCAAAAACACCCTCTCTTTCTCCTTTTACATTCTTTTCACAGTAACCATTTCACTCCTCCTAATGGATATTTTCAAGAAACGTGCATGCTTGGCATGCCAACATCGAAGACTTAAGTGTTCTCCAGATTGCCCTTTCGCTCCTTATTTTCCAGCCGATAAACCAAAAATGTTTGCCAATGCTCATAGGTTGTTCGGCATTTCCAGAATGTCGAAGACTCTAAAGAAGATTAGCAATGATGATAAAAAAGATGAAGCAATGAAGTCGATAATTTTTGAGTCGGATATTCGTGCAGAATTCCCAGTCCATGGATGTCTCGGTGTTATTAACGAGTATCAAAGTATGTTAAAGAAGAACGCAGAAGAGTTGGATCGAGTAAACAAGGTACTGAGTTTGTGTAAGCTATTTCAGCAAACTGATTTTTCAATGGATCATTCTTTGATGCCTTCTACAAGTTCTCAAATTCCAATATTGAACAATGTTGGTGAAGTTCATAATTATTATCAGAATAGAGAACAATAATCAAGTTCTTGTATTAATGATATCATCCCTCATGATATTAACAATACTCAAGTTCTTGAATATGTTAGGATTATTATGGAGTATCAAGATATGATAAAGAAGAGTTAGATTCTGTATATTCTGTCACAGCTACAAACACTAATAGTGGTGTTGATGCACAAGGATCAACTTAAGTGAGTTAAACATTCTACGTATTCATGATTATTTGATCAAAGATCATGTTGATCATTTTAATCCAGGATTCATCAATCAAACTTATTTTGATTCTTTAGTTCTATCTTTTTTGTGGATAATATATATATATATATATATATATATATATATATATATATATATATATATATATATATATATATATATATATATATATATATATATATATATATATATATATTGCTACAATCTAGAATGTTATTTCACAATAAGTAACTGTGCAATCCAACAATTAGAATCTTGAAGTAGTGAAGTGTTTTATAAACTAGGGAGGATCCTCTCTAAAATTCAGAGCTTCTTTTATAAAACTGCTTTAAAAAGAATGCTTTGGCAATTTTATAAATAACAATGAAATATTTATATTTATTTAAACCATGACTAAAAGAACAAAAATCTAGATTATTAGTAAATATTGTTGTAACATACGCAATTGGGGTGAATCAATGGTGAAGGTAGAATTGGAGAAGATGAAGTTTAGAGAGAAAATGAGAAATTGAGCGAGAGAGTAATTGAGGAGAAAATTAAAATATTTATTCACAATGGCATTGTACACATATTCACATTACAAAGAGGGAGAACTATATATAAGCATATCAAATTAACACACAAACAAAGAAAAAACAGAAAACTGTCAAAAGCTGAGATTCTGAGTTTTGCGCCAAAAATGAATTTCCCAAAATTGGAAATCGGTTTCTCCTTTGTGATTTTGTTTTACATACATGCATAACAACTTTTGAATAAAATTTTTTTGCAAACGAAACACAAAGCTTTCAAGCCTTTTGGCTTATACAATACATTCAACACACCACCTTAAGCCAAGTGCTCCACATTCCTCAAGCTCAATTTCTTCAAAAGCCTCTTGAACACTTCATTTGTTACCGCCTTTGTCAACAAATCCGCAAGTTGTTGTTCGCTTCGACAATGAGTTAGCTTCAACTGTTCTTCACACACCAGCTCCCTCAAATAATGAAACCACATCTCTATATGTTTGCTTCTCCCATGTGCTATGGGATTCTTTGCAAGATTAATAGTCGAGAGGTTCAGCAAAGAGTGTGACAACTTTTACCTCAATGTTGTCCAACTCTTTAAGTAGATTCATTAGCCACACGACTTGACATGCACACATGGATGCTGCGATATACTTGGCCTCACAAGAAGAGAGTGACACCACGGGTTCCTTTTTAGAGAACCAAGAGATTGAAGCTCCTCCAAACATAAAGACATAACCGGTTGTAGACTTTCGATCATCTTTATCTCCACACCAATTGGAATCCGTATAACTGAGTAATTCGCACATGCTGCCCACATCAGTCGCGAGAAAGAGAATTTTGCAGCCAAGAGTGCCTTTGATGTAACGAAGGATCCTCTTGACCGTTGCCAAATGAGACACCTTTGGTCTGTAACACCCCTTCTAATTTCCCCGCGAAATATATAATTAATTAGAGTTTTAACATAACGAAAGGGCGTCACAATTTAAAAATTCCAAATAACCAAATAACAAACCAGTAGTCATGCATTTACTGAAGAACATATTAAATATTTCAAAACCAAAGATTATGTTTTACACGACAAAAATAACATAAGAATCCGGAATAACTCAAATCATAATTATTTCAAGCATAAACTCAAAAGAAACAAGTTTAAATCCTTAAAATTCCAAAACAATCGTTCCCCAGTGTTACAACTACCAGAGTATGACACTGACACGCGGACAATCTAAATAGCATAGCTCTATAAGCCATCCTCACCAAATTCCTGAGGCAGCTAATCACTTCAATATGAAATCATTAAAGTAAGGGTGGGATTTCATCAAAATTAAAATGCATTATACATTTCTTTAAAACAATAAAACAATCAATTCATTATTCCACCCTCATTAGTATATTCAGATTCCCGTTCACCAATACAGATCACACCGATCAATATGCATATAAATACAATCAATGCAACAACTTTGGAAAACATCCTAACATGTATAAATTACATATGTGTTCTTTGCGATGGCGGCAAGCAAAGTTAGTATTATTTTTATCGGGTGATATATACGGTTAGGTTATATCGTATCGTGTCCACATTGGTTATTGATTCGTTCGACAATTCTACCGTTAATGAGTTTGGGATTAAAAGAAATAAAAATAAAAGACAAAAAGTAAATGAACTAAAACGTATAAAGGATAGACAACTTGTGCGGAACGAATGTAAACTACCCGTCACAGACTTAAATCTACCACCCATGTCATACTCGGCCAACGATACTCGTCCGTGTCATCACATATCTCTCACAACCTTGGTTATTTCTAACCCAAATTGAGAATCCTCCTAAATCTTCTCAATATCCATTTTTGGCATACCTCGACAACTAGAAGTCAACTGCGTCACCTCCATACCCATCTTTGGCATACTTCACCAACGCAGAGGCATTAAGTTCAGATACTCTAAGTGAATGTCAACTCTAAACCCATCTCTAGTATTCAGAAACTAACAGATAATCATGCTAGGTAAGAATCTAAGCAATCTATCTCTAGTAAAGCTCAAACCCCTAACATAGAGTAAAAACCTAAGACAATCACCAACACAAATTCGTAAAAGTAAACTTTATACGACGCGAAGGGCGATAAATATACAGGAGTTATTAGTAGAAATACATACAAACCCAACAAAAGAGAAATACACAAAGAGGAGAAGAGATAAACCACAAATCTACTTTGGTTGTCGAGCCAATCGAAGAGCAATCCACCTCAATCATCCAAGAGCAAGCCCTAATGTTGTTTTCTAAGATAATCTACCAAAAATGAAGGTTGATGGAAATGGGGATCAAAAACCACCCCAAAACCATAACCTAGAAATCTGTTTTGAAAAGAATTTATAAACAAAATCCTGCAGATCGCGCTAAGCGCGACATACTTTATTACTTAAACACTTACAGCTAAGCGCTCAAAACCTAAGCGCGAAGTTCTTATTTTCTTCCCAAAAATGCGTCTTGAACCGTGTCTTGACACTTTATTCCTCCATGCTCCAAATATGCAACAAATACCTACAAAAATAGATACAAAACTATCAAGCGGTACATTATATCGCAAAACACAATAAAGCGTATTTACAACAAAAATTGGGGTTATTCAACGAGTATTAACAAACAAGAACAGATAAGTGCCACAAAACATATATGTAAAATAACTACATTTTGGCACTTATCAACTCTCCCCAACTTGACACATTGTTTGTCCTCAAACAAAGTCCAGTAAACCTAAAGAAACGAAAGATAATAATCAAAGAATCACGAATCAACAAGTTTTTAAAACGGAAAACAAATGTACCTTGATCATTTGCTTACTTTAGCATAGGAGTGCCTTGTAGGTACACTACCCTCTCCTCATCATCAACTTGATTGAAGGACCATCTATCTTTCTGGCCGTCTCCCATTCTGATCAACTTGCTCAGATCAGTAGCCATGGATGCTCTCAAGATTAAAGCGCCTTTTTGGTCAAAAACGCGCAAAATCTTGTTTTCCATCCGAATTGTGTAATTCTTCTCGAGTAATTGGCCAATTCTCAAGAGATTACATCTAGTTCTAGGAATGTACAACACATCTTTGATCAAGGAATGACCTCCATTTTTGTTCTTGATCAAGATATCACCCACACCGTCGGACGCTAAAGTGGTGTCATCCGCGAATCTCACTCTATTCTTTGTGGCTTGATTGATCTTCACAAACCAATCCTTTCTACTCGTCATATGAGTTAAACAACCTGAATCCAAGTACCACCCATCACTACTTTGGAATCCTCCTCGAACAGTAACCTTTGTGTTTCGCTCAGAACGCGTTTGTGCAAAAAATTCTGCACTATTAGAGTTGCTGTCCAGCCCTCGACACAGTGCAGAGCTGCGTTACAGCCCCTCTTTGCAGCCATTATTCTCCTCCGTGATCATCACAAGAAGCGTATCATCATCCTCTACCTATTGCCTAGCAACCTTGGCCTCATCTCCATGATTTTCTTTCGATTTCACATTACAATCTCTTGCAAAATGGCCAAGCTTTTGACAATTTAAACACTGCACATTACTCTTGTCACCTCTCTTGTAGTTGTTGCCTTGACCACCACCTTTGGAGCTGCTCTCTCCTCTTTGAACCATGGAACCTCTTGAATTTTGTGAATCTTTTCCACCAAAATTCTAGAAATTTTCCTTGCCCTTCGTAGACCACTTTCCTTTCAATCTCGTGTTCTTATCATTGAACCTTACTTGCAATGCAATTTCTGTCTTGGCCTTATCATTTCCTCTTTCATTTAACCTTTGCTCACGTGCCTCCAATGAGCTTTGAAGCTCCTCCTTTCTCATGGTGAGAAGATCCTTTGATTCTTTAATGGCTACCACAATGTTATCGAATGTTGACGATAAAGAACACAAGATTTTTGCTACTACATTTGGTACCATAACGGTTTCACCGCAAAGCCGTTTGATTCACCAAGCGTGTTATCGCGTAATGTAGTGTTGATCGATTTCTTCTCCTCCATTTATACCAACTCGAACTTCCTCTTGTGAGTTTGTAACCTCACCACCTTCCTTTGTCGGCACCTTCATACTCTTTCTTCAAGATCTCCCAAGCTTGCTTTGTCGACAATCACCAACTTTCTCAAAGTTGTCGTTGTGATGCAGAGTGTATCGAAAAGAGGGCTTGTAGTCTTTCTTCTTTTCTTCTTTGAATGTGTCTTATTGTGCGGTTGTAGACTACTTACAAGTGGTGTGACTCCATCATTCACCACTTCAATGACTTCTTGGTACCCAAACAAAACTTTCATTTGTTTGCACCATTTTTCATAATTATTTGAATCAAGAATTGAGAGGTTGGTAGGAATTCGATCGATGGTTGTCATGTTTGCAGCAGATTAATGGATCAGAACCAGTACTCTTGATGCCAAATGTTGGAACATACACAATTGGGGTGAATCAATGGTGAAGGTAGAATTGGAGAAGATGAAGTTTAGAGAGAAAATGGGAAATTGAGAGAGAGAGAGAGAGAGATTAATTGAGGAGAAAATTAAAATGTTTATTCAAAATGGCATTGTACACATATTCACATTACAAAGAGGGAGAGTTATATATAAGCATCTCAAATTAACACATAAGCAAAACAACAAACAAAGAAAAAACAGAAAACTGTCAAAAGCTGAGATTCTAAGTTTCGCGCCAGAAACCAGTTTCCCCAAAACTGGAAACCGGTTTCTCCTTCGTGATTTTGTTTTTCTACTTTTGTGCATAACAACTTTTCTGAATAAGCTATTTTGTAAAACAGCTTCTGAAGCTTTCCAATTGCATTTGGCTTATACAATACATTCAACAAATATAAAAGAATCATGATGGAAAATTAAGAGATAATAATGTAACAATATACGATAGATATAAAATTTCTCACACTTGTAAGAACATTGAGGATCAATAATAAATATAAGACTACAAACTGAACATATAAACACAAAAAATACTGATATTTTTAACGTGGAAAACCTTTTAATATGAGAGTAAAAATCAAGAGTCATCAAGACCAAAGAAATAGCTCATCTATAATCAATTGAGAGTACAAGAGAGTTTTAAAGTGATTCATAAAATAGTGATAACAACTGAAAATCAAAAAGTAAACTAGCTTATAAATAAAAATCTAAAAAGCAGAAAAATTACTCAAATTTGTAGCTTTAGTACGAAGTAATTATCTTTCTGCACGAAATTGGGGATGATCGATTTAGTGAGATTGATGCAGAAAAACAGGAATGAGTTTCTCTCTTCTTTTCTCTCATTTGAATCCTTATTTTATCTCTATTTATCTTAACTCTAAATTGACACTCTCCACTTAAATAAGTGAGATAAATGGGCTATTTATATTTGGGTCTTTCTCCAACAGGAAGGAAGTTCAAGCATAACAAATCTCACACTCACGACTACGTGGAGGAAATCACCAAACCGACGATATCACAACAAACTTTAAATTTCCCTCTAGGTAATACTTTAATCATCATATCAAAATCATTATAATATGTATGAACTTTATCTAACTTCAACAACTTATCACCCAAAATATCTCGTATCCTATGATATCTCACATCAATGTATTTGGACCTATTATGAAAATTCGTATTCTTACCAAATTGAATAGCACTTTGACTATCAATAAATAACACATATTTGTCTTGAACAAAACCAATCTCCTTCAAAAAATTCTTCAACCATAGTAACTCTTTGGATGCTTCAGTAATGACAATGAACTCAGCCCCTATAGTAGACAATGCTACACATTTTTACTATCTGGATTGCCAAGCAACATCTCCCCCTGCAAATATAATAATGTAGCCCAAAGTAGACTTTCTGAAATCAATGTTTCCAACCATATTAGAGTCAGAGTATCCAACTAGAGTAGAATTATCTCCTCCAAAGCAAAGCCTGTTACAAGTAACAACGAAGATACCTTAAAATCCATTTTACAGCATTCCAATGCTCTCTACCTAAATTTGACAAAAATCTACTGACTCTACCTACAATATGTGATTTATACGGTCTTGTACAAATCATTGCATATATCAAACAAAATCCATTTCTGACATTCCAATGCTCTCTACCTAAATTTGACAAAATCTCTGACTCTACCTACAATATGTGATTTATCTGGTCTTGTACAAATCATTGCATATATCAAACTACCCACAATATATGCATAAGGAACATATTTCATATTAAACGCTTCATCTTCACTTGAATGACTTTGATTAGAACTTAATTTGAAATGAGTAGCAAGATGAGGGCTTACAGCATTAGAACTTTCCATTTAGAATATTTGTAGCACTCTTTCAATATAATGTTCTTTTGACATCCAAAATTCTTTCTGTTTTCTATCACGTATAATTATAATGCCAATAATCTATTTATCCACTCTAATGTCTTTCATGTCAAATGACTTTCCCAACTGCTTCTTTAACAATATTAATGTTAGAAATATGTTTCCCTATAATAAGCATATCATCAACATATAATAATAGAAAAGTAAAGTCATCATTAGAAAATTTTCTAATAAATACACAATGATCTAAAGTAGTCTTCTAGTATCCATGATCACACATAATAGACTCAAACTTCTTGTACTATTTGAGGAAATGCAACATATTTTGAAACTTTTGGACGATAACCACTATGTTTCCAAGTAGAGACTCTATGAGGACAACTTCAATCATCGTACTATTTTTTGGACTCATCCAGAAAGTATCAAGTTGTTCAACATATTTCTAACTTTCCTTATGATTGATTCAATATTCAAGACCAACAAGTATAAGCTTCTACTTCTAGAAATTGTTGGTGTCACCTCTGAACAAGAAATTTTCAGTTGGATTTGTTATTTTGGAATATGAGAGAGAAGACAACGTCACATGGGCATTAGGTATATGCAAGAATTTGTTGAAAGATCCACAAAATATGCTTAAAGTCATTGTTCCTGACTGAGATAACTCCCTTATAAATGGGGTTGGTACTGTGTTTCCTATGTTAACCTCATTAATTTTTGGTATCATATAACAAAAAATGTGAGATCTCAGCTTAAACCTGCAGTTAGAACCAAAGAAAAAAGGGTGAAGATAGAAACATGATCAGATATGGTGTTATGGTGGAGAAGATAATGAGTGCAAGGTATGGTATTCTAAATTCTACTACAGAAGAGTTGTATATACTGAGAATGTGATACACTTCAAGACATTGTGTGTCGAATATCAAGATTTCTTAAAATACATTGAATCTACCATCCTTGATCAGGTGAAAGAGAAAGTTGTATGTGCTTGGATGGACCGAGTTAGACATTTGGGTAACACAAAACTAATAGAGTCGAATGCGCGCATTCACCGTTGAAGAAATAGTTGAATGATAGAAAAGGAGATCTTTGTATAGAATGAGACACAATGAACCAAATGCTCCAAAACCAAAACAATGAAATTCCAACAACTTTTGGACGGAGCAAAACTCTTGTAGAACACCGACTCAAAGACAACACTTTATACGCATATTTGGTTCACAACATATCCTGTGCGAGATTGTATTTCATTTATCATGAAGCGAAGTGAGCCGAAACGATGGGTATCGATAGTTTGAAATGTGAGTGAACAATTAGGACAACTTACGAGTTTCCACGGGCTTGTCTTATTTCTAAAAAAAATGAAGCTCAACTCACTCATACGTATGGATGAGGTTTACGCTCATTAGAAAAAACTCTAGTTTGATGACTACAAACCGACAAAGAAAGGCACGTTTGATATAACCATCACAACTAAGTTGGAAGTGATAATGGATAGATTTTCTTAAACGAATGATTCTATGAAATTGCACATCAAAGAACAGTTGAGGAAAATTGCCTTTCTAGAAACCACCGATTTAAAACCTCATTCACAACCGGTAAAAACCAAAGGTATTCCTCAAAAGGTGAAAAGTGCCCAAGCTGACAGTTCTACAAAGCGAACTCCTTCTTACCACGAATTTGTCTATTCATCATTCCCGAATTTTTTAAAAAAATGAAGCGTTTTGATGAATTAAGGCACCAATATGATTTTTTTTAAGTTAAGGGGCCAAAATGAACTTTGACGTAAATATACAGGACCAAAAATGGTATTTTGGAAAAATATTATAATGAAACGAAAAAATAGAGGAGATGAAATATTAGAAAAGATGAAAAAGAAAGAGTTATAGACATGAGAGATTAGAGGAGAAGAGATGCATTAAAAACATAATTAGAAGAGATAACAATAGAATAAAAATAAGAAGAAAATTAAAGAACAAATAGATAAGAGACTAGAGAAGAAAATGTGATATGTACACGAAAAAGAAGATGAGAAGAAGGCTCAAGTGAGCAAATTAAAAATAACAAGAAAGTAAAATGCACTTGGAAAGGAAATGTAAAGCTCAAGTGAGCAAATTAAAAATAACGAGAAAGTAAAATGCTCAAATGAGCAGATGAAAAAATGACATGAAATGTAAATGCTAAAAGATAAAGGTGCATAAAAATAAAGAGCATAAGAGTAAATGCGGAAAGTAAAGAGTGGAAAATAAAAGGCAATTAACTAAAGGTTAGCAAGATGACCATCTTGAAACTTGTCAATTATATCACCGAATTATTGGTAATTAGTGGTCAGCAAGGTGACCATCTTGAAACTTCAATTGTCTTTTTGTCAAGTATATCACCAATTTTGGAATTATCATATCACTTGATTAAAAATGATTGAGAATTTCAAATGGACAAGGTTAGTGAAAACTTTCCAGAAACTTGATTAGAAATCAACGCAACCACACGAAAAGCGCCACAGGTGTTGAACCAAGATCAAAGCTCAAGTCATCTTTTGGGGCTTGTGTTAGAACATTAAAGCTCATGCCACCAATTGATCATTTTTTTCGAGTCGGGACAAAAAGAAAAAATAAGATGAAGAAGAAGAAAATATTTTCAAATTTTATTTTGTATCAGATGAACTTATCTAGTCTAACTTCGTCAAGATCAATCAACTCTCTTGGTGGATTTGGCTAAAAGGCTATCAACACCCAAGTTCCATTGATATTGAGGAAATTTATGTCTCTAAAATAAATTCAAAATTCAGCAAAATAAAATGAAAATAAAAGTAAAAATAAAAAGGTTTTAAATAATGTTGAAATTAGGTTATTTTAATTGAACTTTATTGACAAAATACATAAATAGTATTTTTTCATCAAAAGAAAATTTCAAGAAAATTCCTAAAGTCAATCGAGAGGTCAACAAGTGTTGACAATTTTTTCATCATTTTAAAAGTCAAAACTATTTTAAAATAAAAATAAAATGATGGAATAAACCAAAAAAAAAAAAAATAGTAAAAGTCGGAAATAAAAATAAATGAGGGTCACCAATATTTGTCAAATGGCCATTGGATCCTTCCATAATTTTTGAATTTTTTAATGTCAAAAAGTATTTTAAAACAATTAAAAACATCAAATAAAAGAGAAAAAATCATAAAAAGTATCAAATCTAAAAATAAAATTATGAAAAAATAAAATTCAGAAAGATAATATTTCAAAATATTTTTGTGAATTTTTTCATAATTTTTGGACTAGAAATGAATTTTATATGAGTTTTTGAAGTTTAAAATATTTAAAATTGAAAATCAGAAAATAAAATAAAAGCCAAAGAAATATGGACCATCTGATCATAGTCAAAACGCATTAGTAAGCTAATTCAATGGATCAGACACGTTGTGTTTGATATGGACCTCTTTGGAAATCACACTGGATCACCAATTAAATTAAAATAAAAAAAATAAAATCAGAATTAATGTTGCGCGTTGGATGGAGTCTGACTAATAAAAGTAATCAGATCCAAGGGCTCACATCACGCGCGTATGGTAGAATCAAAACACCAGATCCAATTTGAAAAAATTACATGTCACTCCTTTATTGGTTGAAGACAGACACATAGGTCATCTTCAACCTCCAGCCTTCATTCATACGTGATCCTCAAACTATGAAATAAATTTCCCATACCGGTACCATTCGCTTCGTCTCTTCAAGACGATTCTAATGGTATCCTCGCGAAAAGTTTGTTTCACCTCTATCATGAACAATTTGGAAAAAAAAAGGAATAATAACGAGCACCTGTTTCTACAAATGATGTTTTATTTTGCAAGATTTGATGGAGATTTCTACCTGAATGGAGTTCACTTTCAGAGCTCTGAAACTGGACTTGGATAGCACGATTCAGGAGGCTTCAAGGCACAATTTTTGTTCTTTTAGCTTCAGTGATGTTCAAGGAAGAACAATAAAGGGTTAATTTCAAATTGGAAGTGGTCTAAACATGAATTCAAAGTTACATAAAAATTGGTTATGTAGGAAGTTTAACAGAGGTTTTTTGGCTATCAAAGCTTGAGAAATGAGTGAGGAATGATCCTCTATTTATAGGAGAGTGAGTGGTGATGAAAATGAGAAGGAATGTTGGTGAATTCGTGCAAAATGAGCTGGTTGAAATCATGCCAAACGTGTGACTCGAATGGCATCAAAATGACCTCATTTCAAGTGCAATTTGCTTCAAAATGCATCTGGACAATTATTTAAACATGTTTAGCATCTAAACTTTGAGTAATTTGACTTGTAATCCAAGTTTACATGTTACAATTTTTCTTATTCGAAACAAAAATTGGATGACATGGAGCCTCCTTCAAACATGTATGACTTATTACTCAGGGACCTTTATGATGCAATATTGGGCTCTTTGGAAAGTTGAGATTGCAAGCTTCATAATGCACTTGGAAAGGTAACATTTGGCAACTTGAGCTGAAAGTTGTGATCATTCGAAATCACCAAAAACCACAAGGGTTGACCAGACAAACCCTCTCCTAAGCAATCAATTCAAACTAGGGTTTTACTCCTCTCAGGTCAAAATGGATTTTGAATGCTTCAAGTGGTCATCATACCTCATCATATGCTTCAAGGGTTCACCATGTCAATTTTTAAGCCTTACAAGTCAAATTTGCTCACTCAATTGCTTGGATGGTTGAAAATCAGCTATATTGGACAAAAAGTCAACTGTGGTCAACATGCAGTCAAACTTCATAATTTTGTGTCAACATCAATATTTTGAATTAATATTCATCATTTGATCAAGGGTTGACCATGATTCCTCAAGGAAAGTCAAGATTTGATCAAAAGTCAAAGTTTATAATTAGGATTTTTCAAACAAAAGTCAACAGAACTTTGACCAAGCATAACTTTCACATACTTTATCAGAAAGTTTTCCACAAAAGCTTATTTTGAAGGGAATTCAATTATCTACAACTTCATGTCTCACAAGCTTTAGTCAAAAATTCTTCATTTGGAAGTTATGGATCAAAACATTACATGTCCTTTTAAAAAGTCAACAAAAAGTCATCTTTTTGCAAAGAAGTGTTCATGAACATGGAAACTTCAATGAAGATGAAACCAAAAGGAGTGTTTATAGGACATCTTGAGCTTTCTAAAAAGTCCAACAACACTAAAAATGTTGAAAATTGAGCAAGATACAAATTGTACAAGTTGAGCATTTTTTAGGAGGTGCACAAAGGAAAATACCAAGCAAATGCAAATATTTTCGAAATAGGCTTAAGTTTTCATGATCCAAACTTGATCTTGACATTATCCATGACATTCCCACTCATTGCCACGCCTCCTTATTTTTTTATTTTTTTTTATTTTTGAACTAAATGGCTTAAATTCAAATTTAATTAAATAAAATGTAAAGATAATTGGTAAGATGAGTTGGGCTTGGTTTCTACTTGTCTTGAGGACCAAGGAAGCCCATGAAAGCTGTCAAATTCGTGCAAGTAAGGCAAGATTGAGCCAAGTTTGGAAATATTTCATACAAATTTCAAATCAAATATTTCTTCCATCAATGCATGATATTTCCTAATTATTTATGACAAAATCTCATGCTCTATATATACTCTACACAATCACAAGCAAAGGACATGAAACCCTAGCCTCTTACAAACCCTAAAAAGCTCTCAAAATTTTCTCAAAAACTTGCAACTCGGATTCCAATTTCCAGCCGCTTCCAAGCACTTTCAAGCACTCCATCGTGCTCCTGGGGTAAGTTTGAGTAAGTATGGATCATTATCCATGGCCATAACACGTTGAACCATGCCATACATGAAGCTCCGATTTCATACTTTTCTCATATTTGATTTTTTAATTTTATTGTGTTTTGGTGAAATCTAACTATGCTAATGTATCCCTGAGGTTGATTAGAACATGATTGAACCATTGTTCGCAAGGTTTGGTGGCCAAGTTGAAAAATGCCATTGTTAGGGAAAGCAAGTTGTTGAGTTTCAAAACCATAGCTACAGGTTGTTCTTAGACGAACTAACCCCATCATCGTGATCGTAGGGTCTAGTACAATCGATCTGGGATTTTACTTTTCATTAATTGATGTGTTTTGCAGGTTTCTAGGGTGAAGGTCGATCGGGGAAGATGACCGGAGCCCTAGCTCCGGCAAAGACCATGGCGTTGAATCCTTGATCGCTGGTGTGGCATGAAGGTGCCTTCTGATTCGCTCGTTCCAATAATTGGGGCCCACGGTTTGACTTGTTTTGAAATTCAAAACAGAACGTTGGATCACTTATAATCGTATGGATGTATTTCCATGACAACAAAGACAACTAGAACAGATGGTAAAGCCTGCACGCTGGTAACCAGAGGGTCCTGGGTTCGATTCCTGGTGACCCCCTTTCTTTTTCTCACTTTTCACTTTTCTTATTTTTTCTTATTTTTCTTAATTTTCACTTAATTTTCTTTTCAAATTAATTTAACCATTTTCAAAAATCACAAAAACATTTTAATTTCAGATTTAGGTTAATTAAACATTTAATTAATTTTTGACATAAAAATAATTTATTTTTCTCATAATTTAAATTATTTTTCATAATTAATTAATAATTAACTTAAAATTAGGTTTTATACATTAAAATCAATCCAAAAAATATCAAAAAATATCCAAAGATTAGGGTTTAGATATTTCATTTTGCTGTTAGACATTTTTTCTGCAATTTATTTCTTTTATTTCGCATTTAAATATTAGAAATCGATGTACAGGTCGCAAGGATATTTTTGTAATAGCGTAGGATTTATTTTCTGCCTTTACTTTACGCACCTCTATTATGTATCTATCCCAAAGCCATGTAATAGCGTAGGACCTTTACGTTTCCGCACTTTACTTTCCGCAATTTACTTTCTGCACATATTTAACTGTTAGTAACTAGGCGTGTATGGCAATATTAAATCAAACAACATAGATCGCTTCTAACACAAGATAAATATCTGAATACAACACACTTTTCACACATGCACCCACCTTAGGGTATCCTCTCTTGTTGCCCTTCGAATACATGGTCATGTCCCTCGAACGTGGGGATATCTTAGCTATGACGCTTACAAACATATCATCATAGTCCATTCGATATAAAGATCATAGTCCCTCGATGACCCTCGATGTTGCCTACAAATACATGATCTCGTCCCTCGATTATTGCCTACGAAAAGTGATGATCGTCAGGATTCTAAGGGAAACAGCACAATGGCTTTCCACACACACAGGATTCTGACTATTGGTGACTCGTGACCAACAGTTTACGTTGAAATGTTTTTGGTAAATGAGACAGAAGTAAACAAAAAAAAACAGTAAAGATAAAGTTAAAAGTAAATTGATTGCATTAAAATGGAAAATATGGTGATTCACGTACATCAAAGCTTGAGTTACTCTTTCTTCCTTTAGCGCGGAATTGGGCAGAGTTTTGGAAAGCAGTTTGAGAGTACAAATGAACACCCAAAATCTTTAACATTCTAACTTATTTATAGTAATTACAAAGTAACTGCTGAAACTAAATCAACGGACAAGATTTAAGCTTAAACGCAACTTCCATACACGATTTCGCCATCCGTGTTAGAACTTCTAACCCACGATCTTTTGAGGCAACTACCCACGATCTCCTCATTTGACTTCTTCCCTTCATGACTTGAGAGGAAGCGCTTTTGGTTCGATTCATCCTCTTGAGACATAAAAAATTCCTAAGTCCCCTAGTTTGCATCTTGACAATTTGGAGCACTTGATTGATGTCTTCGTTAAACAACTCCTATTGAATCGACTACCATACAATTTGTCGACTTAGTCTTATTTTGACCTTTGTTCGCTCACGGCTGTTTGGTCGATTTGGTTTGACCTTCTGACCCAGCTTCTAAACCGACATGTATCTTTCTGGTGCTTCTAACTTGGTCTTGTAAAGTACCTTCAGAAAGTCACTTTATCTAAGACTAGTCTTTAACCTATAGGGACATTTGCCTTTGAACCATGCCCTTAAACATGCTTCACAAATTTTCAGCTAACAAAATGCCCCCGGAGATACCATTTTGAATTCTTGACATTGTCGAACATGAGACAATGGTATCTATAAGTTCACTTCGGTTCGATCGTTTCCACTACCTTCGTGAAGACAACTCACTGCTGCAGTCTTCTCATGACGTCAAGCAATCATGGAAACGTATATTGCTTTATCTCAAGACATGTGAGCATTTAATGCTTAAACATCATGACTTAGGTAGCCGGAGTAGCCCGCTAGAGCTTTATCTTCCTACATGTGTCCCTCAACGGACACGATTGAAAACCTAGGGAATCGCCACGATCACTTTTTCCTTTTCATTATTTTCACTTCCACGCCTATAAATAGACGTTCCTCTTATTTCTTTTCTTTTCTTCTGCGTTTTCACTCCTTAAACAGCAAAACCCAGAAAAAATCTTCATCTTCTACACTCTCAATCTCCGGATCAAAAACCAGGAACAACTTCAAAAAACCCTAACCGCTTATTTCCTTCATCTTTAGCTATCAAAAGTTTTCAACGTCTTTGAAACTTTTCTCTCAACCCAGGAGACATCGATCTTTACGGTTTTTCACCTTCTCTCTCAGTTCAAAACCAGAAATCTTCAAAACCCTTTTTATTTTTACCTTCTTCATCTTTATCAATGGCAGACCATAATATTTCAACAGCTCCCGCCGCAACTCTTCAACTCCGCCACGTTGATGGCAAACCCTACGTCCCAGAGCCACCGCTCTCTGAAGAAAAAGCTAAGATTTGGCAATCACAGGTACTCATTCCTTTCCGGTTAGTCAATGAATCTTATGCCTTTCTAGGGACACTACCCATGGACGTCCCTTCTGAGATACATGTAGATGACGAAGGTGCTTTTTTTCCTACCAATCAACGCATTTACCTATGATCACTCAACAAACCCATTTCACTACAGTTTGTTGGCGGGAACTTCTATGCTCCCTCTTGCATTGCCCTAAGTTTAGGGCTTGGATGGAAAGACTAGAACCACACAGGCCAACAATGGAGGCAAATGGGTATCTCGACCTACTCGGTGGGCACACCTACTACAGTGGCATGTTATTGGCTGCCTTATACTACAGGAAGGATCCCAACACTTTTCATACAAAGTGTGGTATGATAACCCCACGTTCTTTGGATGTAGGCTGCTTTGACAGGCGTGGGCCTGCTGGCTATTTTCAACCACACCACCGAGACAATTCCCATCAAATTCGGCGTTGGCGATCCAACATCAACTTACACCAACTTCATCCACCACCATCACCGACTACGAAGAAATTTACGATGAGGAGCATGTTGCTACGACTCTCCGGCTATGTCGCCGTATTTTGTTTAGGTCGATGTAGATAGCCAAACAATTTGCTCATTTGGCTGCCCGTTGCATAGGGGTGAAATGTTGCTAGGCCAATTAATTTTGGCCTCTTTGTACTTCTATGACCAATGTGGTCGGCCAAATAAAGTTTCGATCCCAAGGATCCAAAAAAGAAGAATGTGCTGGTTCATGGTCCCTTCTGGCTCTTGCAATTGTGGCTAAATGCCATTTTTTCTGAAGATGTGAAACCTTTTCGACAGAAAAAGGTTTCAATTTCTCAAGACAGGAGTGGAGCCTTGTGGCCCAGTTACTTGCCCTTAACTCCTATTGACAAGACTTCTCCAAATGACGAAGTCTTCAAGATGCTCTTCAATATCATGCTGATACAGGAGGATTTCACACCTTCAATGGATGCCTTTACTGATGGCAAGAGTGGGCCATTGTGGCTTACTGAATCCTTTCCCCCGGTCGAAGAAAGGCATCAAAAAATATCTTTGATCTTTTGGAGACTTTTTCTGACTCCCTAGTTTCTCACATTCGCCATCACTCACATGAGCCCTTGCTTAACAGCTTACCAACCCAACTTGGTGGCTAGACAATTTGGGCTCTGTCAGATTATGCCTAGGTCACTCTATCCATCCTATGAATTACTTATTGACGTGTTAGATGACCAAGGTTGGGATGTCATCAAGGAGACTGTCGACACCCTATGGGTTCGTCGAGCCAAGCTTACATTCACCCCATTTAAACCATCCTTTTCTGTACCCAAGAGTTTAAAACTTGGTGGCAGTCATATCTTGTTACCTTTGTGAATGATGTTGATGGCAAGATGAATGAGCTAACTGTTGCCTTCAATAATTTTCAGGGGAAGACAACAAAATGTAAGGCAGTTCACATCAGAGAAATTCAAGCTTTCCAGAAATTTTTTAGAGTGGTGTATTTGCCAAAAAATCTTTGTCGAACCATCCGTGAAGCGGCCCAAGAGCTAAAGGAGAAGGTAACTGAGAGGATTCCTCATCTCAAGATCCTAAGTTACGCTAAAGACAAATATCTTTACCGACTTCACTTTGGAAAAGTCAAATTTCCTCCTTTGCCGACTAGCCCTTTGGCTCTGGCTTTTCAACCACCTATTCCAGATTGGTGGTATAGATCTTGGTCAAACATTTAAAATGCTTACAAAAAGAAAGCTGATAGGGTGGTTCTGACGAAGCATTGGTTGCACGACTACCCAGGCATTCTTCATGTCGACCTTGAATATGTGAGAGAGCTTGATGTAGTACCTGTTCTTGCAGGAAAAACCTCGTTAAAGATATTTTAGGGATTTGGAAGCTCAAGTGTCGTAACTCAAGTTCCAAGCTTATGATTGTCTTGCTTATCCATTGGCGAAACCCTATTATGTACTTCCATGGAGCCATCTTTCCCCTTCCGTAACTGCCATGATGCATTTAACCATGGCTTAAAGGTAGGAAGTTAACTGTTACAACTTGTGATGATTCGTTTATGTAACGTCTCATAAAGGCTCTTAGGATTCTTCAAGCCCTAACTGACAACGTTATACTCCACCCGTGCCTCCAACTCGGATAAATCGACGAGATACATCTCGGGACCAATCCGACCCCATTCTCCTACCCCGGGATCCAGATCAGATAAGAACCTCGTCCTTGGGTCCGAGACCTATCTCGGGTCTCGGCATTCCTCTTCCCAGACTACTATCTCGGCTAAGGATTTTATGCGTGACTCATGTGCCTCGACCGCGGTCACTGTATCGAATGATTACCCTATAAATAGGGGAAAGCTGATTTTACGCCTTCTTTCCCTCCTGCTCATTATATCACATTTATTTGCTCCCCAAGAAATTCTCCTCTACATATTTCCACAAGCCCTACTGCATTCTTGCCGTCAGTTGCCTCAAAACCCTTCTTTCAGTCAATCGATCATCAACTCAGGTATCCTCTTTTCTTTACATTGCTTTTGTTTTAATCGAACATGGTCGTTATTAGGAATCGATGATTTTGGTGTAAAATCCACTTAGGAAGCGAGGCGTAAAACTCTGTTTGAGGAATGCATGCGAGATGAGTGATGCCAGAATGGCCGGCCTAAAGGATTCTGACGAGTTTTGCGAGTTTTACTTCGATAGTGATTGACCACGACTCTTGAGGTTGGTGGGTGATAATGAAACCAACCGATTGATCAAAGGAGAAGCGGGCTTTAAGCAAAATCGTCTGGGATGAGAAATCGTTGCTCTGCGCTCTCTGGAATGTCTGTCTACGGAAGCGAGGATGGCGTGATTCTAGAATCTTGTGAGTCAGGGAGGTGTTTGTATGATCCGCCCTAAGGGGTCGAATCAGAATGGTTTTACTTTTATCTTTGAGTCATCGAGGAGTTTGGAATTCAATTCCCTCTTTCCGACTTTAGGCGACATTCTCCGAACCATTAACTTGGCACCCTCGACTCCGTCCAAGCAGTTGGGGTTTATCCGGACCTTTAGTAATTTTCGAACCTTATCAATAGCCCCCACCATCAGTCTGTTCTTTTCCTTTTTCGAGATAAAACCTTGAACACAGGCTGGGTTGCCATGGTGGCATCTCAAAAGAAGTTTCCTCAAGCCTACATCTCCACTTTAAAGGCTACAAAGGCGTTTTATTCGAGTAAGATGTGGGTCTCGGTGCCCTCAAGTTATTTATGGTCTTGATGGGCATCATAAATTCCCTTTATCTTGGACACCTGACCCACTTCCTATTTCCGGTTTCGATTATGACAGTCTGAGTGCTTCCGAGACCCTTTCTTTAGAAGTACTGGACTCCTTCAGGCCGATCAGGGTCAAGGAATTACTTGCCTTGTCTCCCGAGGAAGTCCCCCTAGGTAAGATTTTTCCAATTAGCTTTACTACTGCTACTCTTTATTTGTATGCTTAATCTCTTTCTTTTGTTTTATTTCCAGGACAAAATAGTGATATGTCCGTGAAAGAGCGGAAGAAGCTAATGGCATGACTCGTCTTGCCGAATAGATGACGGTCCCTCCGACACCAAGTCCAACTTGGTCGGGTGGAAGTGCGCATCCAGGAAAGAAAAGAGCGTCCCGATCCGTGACCTGTTCGAGACTACCATCATCACCGCTTCCCATTGCGCCTGCGAAACGCTGACCCGAGTCTATCCAGAAGAAGGCGAAGACCGTCATGGGAAGCGAGAACAACTCGGTTGGGCTATTCCAATTTGCTAAAGGAGACGATGATAGTTACGGCGAGCTTCGCGGAGAATCGATTACGGGCGGTTTTGATGGTCTTAAGTTCTTGTATGACCATGTCAGCGCCACCACCGATGTGAACAAGCGGCAAATCTAGGTTCTAGCGGATCACCAACGGTGAGTTCATACGATGAGGTGTCTTCTCACTCATGATCTGTTCGAATCGGGTGATAATGTGGAGAAGAAAAGACCGGTGGGCGAGAGGTCAAGATTAACCGACAGCAATTCCTTTCGATGCCAACAATGTACTCAAGAATAAACTCACAGGCTGCGGCATCCACGGATCTTGAGAAGAAGAACTCGGAAGCTAACAATAGGATAAAGGTTTTGGGGCGAGCTCACCCAGGGCGGAGTTCGACCTCCGAGATGTCAACCAAATTTCAAGATTACGAGAAGTCATGCTCCGGTGAAAGATGCATTGAAGAAATCTCGGATGGGCATCTTTGGATGCGGGGATTTGGCTTCGACCGGGCCAAAGCTCAAGTCAATTGCCTATATCCGACATAGATATCTCGGAGTTGATTTCTTCAAGACCATCGTAGATGGAAAGTTGGTGGAAGTCGATGAAGATGATAGCGAGACCACGGTTAGTGAAGGAACACTAATGTGGATGCCAATCCCAACCTCGAATTTTCTTTGCTCCCTTTTATGTTTTAGTATTTACGTAGTTAGTCATCCCTTTTGGTGGATGCATTTTGTACTCCATATTTGCCTGCCAATTATTTTAATTGTTTGATGTTTTTGCTATTGATTTTAATGCTCCACGAATGCTTATTGCGTGCATAGTTGTGAACTTTTATGTAGCACTACTAGCCCCGAGCCATAGGATCGTGAGAGCAATCCTAATGGTTTTGAGATGACCACATAACAATCGTTCGCAACTCTAGCATACACCTCCGGGTAACCACAGTTCAATGGAGAAGCTTTGAAGGACGCTGTGACTCGATTAAGATTCTTCGCCTTATCGTTTTGAAGGTTGTTAGGAGGCGAGCCTTTTGAGGTTTAGAGCCTCTATAGGGTTGATCCGAGGCGGATTGAGCCAACCGAGGTTGACCGGAGGGTTGAGCCTCTACGGGGTTGATCAGGCGGTTGAGCCCAACCGAGGTTGACGGAGGGTTGTTCGGTGGAAAGCGAGCCTTTTAGAAGAGGTTTTACCGTGGCGAGAGGCGATCCGAGACCGAGCTCGATGCATACCTAATGATTCCCGCCATTTCTTTCTAAGGATCAGATGCTGCAATACAATTTTATTTTATAGGTGCCTCATTAAAAACCATGGCCCTTGCCTAGGGAAAAGAGTGCACCGTTTATTCTTACATTAAAATGCTTAACTAAAATAAAATTTAAGATTGACAATGTTCCAGGTCCTCGGCAACTCTGATCCGTCCAGTGTTTCCAGCTTGTAGGCTCCGTTTTGTAACTCCTCAAGAGACCCTGAATGGTCCTTCCCAATTGGGATCTAGCTTACCCTTCTTGGTAGGATCAGTCACTTTTTTAAGTACTAAATCTCCGACCTTGAAGCCACGTTGTTTCACCCGTAAGTTGAAACGTCTGGTCATTCTCTGTTTTGCCGCCATTTCCACGACATAAGGTTGTCCTTATCTCATCAAAAGATCGCCTCTTCATTCAAAGCTTGCTTATTGGATTCTTCTTCAAAGTTCTCCCGTCTCCAAGAGGGTAAAATAACCTCCACCGGTATCATGGCATCGGCTCCGAAAACCATCCTGAAGGGAGTCTCTCGAGTCGTGGAATGAGCGTGGTATGGTATGCCCACAACACTTCATGTAAATCATGCCCACGGTCCTTGGCGGAATCGACTTCTTTTTATAGCATTCAATATTACCTTGTTAGCCGACTCGGCGACCATTTGCCTATGGGTGCTCTACGGATATAAATTTGTTTTGAATTCGAGCTCCTTGCGAACTCTACCGAGGCATTTGCAAGCCACTCCGTTATACGAGACAATGACTCGAGGTAACAAACCGGAAAATGATACTCCTCTAGTAAAAGCAGCGAACTCGATCCGGTGATACGAGACACGCCTCTGCCTCCACTCACTTAGTAAAATAGTCACAGCCTGATCGGGAACTTGACTGTCCGGGGCCATTGGGCGGCCCTAGATGTCACCCCCGATAAAAGGCCACGGGGCCAAGCAGCGTCAGAGAACTCGGATGGAGTGTGAATTCTTGGGCGAAAGTTTGACACTTTGAGCCTTTGTGCCACGTATTCGGACAATCCTTTGTTAGAGTAGGCGATGTACAGGTGCTTAAGATCAACGGCTAGAGCTCTTCCCCTCCATGATTTCCACAAACTCCCTCATGAACCTCTTTCACCACCATTGATATATCCTTCTCGCCACTGGCGTAGCATAGGGTTGCGTCCCGGCCGATCTGGTTTCGGACTCCACCACAAACCTTGATGAGACCTTCTTGATTCGTTTGGCCTTCTCTCCGTCTTGAACGCGTATCTTGTTGTAGATGTCGGTGATCGGACTCATCCACCGTCATCCTCTTCATGAATAGCGAGGACTCTTCCTTTTCAATCTTGGGCAGGAAGCACCTCTCGTATGACCGACTTGTTTATCCGAATCCTTAGAACTAGCCAGGGACGGAAGATCGGCTTGGGTATTTTCTTCTCGGGCTACATGACATATTCAAAGACATCGAACATGAGCTTGGTGAAGCGACTGCTTTGTACATACTTTGCTAAAGTAGGGTCCTTAAATGCGAAGCGATCCGTCCACCTTGACCACTAGCAGTGAATCAGTGCGAACCAGCGGTGAGTTACTCCGACCTCAAGCTAGCCTCGGACCAGCCAGTGAGCCTCGTATTGCACGATTGTTACTTCGAGAACCAAAGCGCAAAGAATACTCTAACACCATTCCCCGGGCCTTCCAGAATCACCCCTGCACCACTGCCCTTAAGATTAGACAAACCATCAACAGACAGAATCCATTTTTGAGTAGGGACCTCTCCCGGCGGGGAAGTAAGCTCCACCATGAAGTCGGCCGGATTGGGATTTGATCTTGATGCGAGGCTGGCCCGATCTCGTGCTCGATAGTTCCACGGCCAGGACACCATCCTTCCGGCCGTCGGCTTCTTGAATACACCTTCAGCGGAAAATTGGTCTTCACTTGGGCGGGATGCCCAAGGAAGTAATGCACGAGCTTTAAATGCGATCGTCACAAGTGCCGAGCTAATTTCTCAATCTTACGGTACGACACGCCCTTTTAACACTTTGCTTACAAAATAAACGGTCGCTCCCCTCTTCCGTGTCTTGACCGATGCAGGCCATTGCGCCGTCGTCACCGCCAAGTATAGTGTCAATTGAGAACCTTCATGGGTGCGATTATGCCGGAGAGTCTTGACGATGAATGCTTTAATCCGTTGAATGCTTCTTGCGCTTCCGTCCACTCGGTGGGCTCTTTTCTTAATTGCCGAGAAGAGTGGATGGACTTGTCTGCACAAGATAAGAAAGCGAGACAAGCGGCCAAGCGACCGATTAGTGCTTTGCTTCTCGTCTGGTCGGACTCCATGTCAATGATTGCTTGACACTTATCCGGTTTGGCCTCGATACCGATTTGTAAGCATGAAACCCGGGAACTTCTTGAAACTTGCCCGACGTACACTTGTCGGGTTCATGTGCATATTGAACTTCCGCCTTTGCGAAGGTCTCTCTAATGTATGTCACATGATGCGCTCCGAATGGTTTTGATCACCATGTCATCTACACACCTCAATATTCCGACCAATCGAGGAGCAAACACCATGTCCATCGACCTCGGTAGGTCGTCTGCGTTCTTGGGCGAGCGGCATAACCCTATAATAAAATTCTTGGCTCTGTCATGAGCGGTCTTTGATGCATCCATGGGTTCATCCAATTTGGTTGTGCAGATGCGCATCAAGAAACTCGGGGAGGCGAAGGAGCCGATCAACCGATCAATGTGAGGGAGGGGGTAAGGATCCTTTGGGCATGCTTTGTTCAGGTCAGTGAAGTCTACACATATTCTCCACTTGCCATTCTTCTTCTTCACCATAACCACGTTGGATAGCCAAGTTGGGTACTGCACCTCACTGACGAAACCGGCTTTTAACAGCTTTCCTACTTCTTCTGAGACAGCCTGTCCCCTTTCTTCTCCCATCTTCCGCTTCCTTTGTGATACCGGCTTGACCCCAGGATCAATTCATAAATGGTGGCACATGATCTCTAGGTCAATGCCCGGCATATCCGACGGTTTCCAAGCGAAAAGGTCTAAATTCTACCTTAACACCTGGACTATCTCGGTCTCCTCCTCCTTTGTTAATTGAGTTCCCAGATGGGTGACCTGTGAGGGTAACGGCCCGATCTGGACGTCCTTGATCTCCTCCTGAGGGGTGAGTCCATCCTTTCCTGACCCTTCTCTTGGATCGATATCGACTATGCCGACTTCGTGTTTCGGAGAGGCCTCTGATGGACCTGACTTCTTCTTGGCCTTCAAACTATCTTTATAGCATCTTGGGCGGGCCACGGTCTCCATGGACTACCCGTAGCCCGTTGCCAGGGGATACTTCATGAGTGGGAACAATGTTGTGATCGCCTCAAGTGCATTAAGCGATGAGCGTCAATGATAATATTATAAGGTGATGGCGCATTAACCACCAAGTACCTAACGAGCAGTTTGGCACTTTCTCCATCCCGAAAGTAGTTAGCGGGGAGATACCGAGAACACACTCGCGGAAGAAACCAACAAGGGTCCGCTAAAGGTAACAACTCATTCGGCTCAAAGCCCGTTCCCTTGAAGGCTTCGATGAGGACATCCATGGAACTTCCGGATCGATCAACACACGCAACACCCAGGTCCGGTTTGAACCTCGATCACCATGGGATCATTTTCATGTGGCAAAACCTCTTTGGCGTCTTCACCCGAGAAGGTTATCACCCTGGGATCAAACCTCGAAGTTCCGATCACGGAGAATCTGCGGACCCATGGCGTACCTCTTCACAGGTGAACTAGTGGAGCCGCCTCCCGCAAAGCCTCCTGAGATAGTGTTGAGAGTGTGCCGGGTTGATCTCGCCTCTTTCACTTCTTCCACAGCCTTACCCTTTTTCTTGGACCTGGAATCAGAGGCCGAGTCCCTCCTCGGGGATGAGTCACGTTTACTAAATCCGCCAGGGATATTCCTACGTATGTTGACAACTTGCCTCTTTGTACTAACTTTTCAATCTCTCTCCTGCGTATGCAGGATTCTGTGGTATGTCCCTTCAGACGATGAAACTCGCACCATGCTCCCGGGTCACTCCCCAGAACCGTATTAACAGTCCACTTACTGCTCCAAGGAGTGGTAAGCAGTTTCAAATGATTAATATCACGGAGGATGTCTTCCTTACGGTATTAAGGGGTGTGAGCGTCTCCACAGGGCTGAAGGCGACAGGCACGGCTGCACTTTGTCCGGGCTCGTTCACGAGGGTGGCAACATCTACGTGGTCGGGTGCGTTAAATCACGCGACCACGTCCTAGAATCTCGACACGCTTCTCCATGTTGCTCTTTTCTCCTTCACATACTTTCGGCCGGGTAATGATCTCGTCCATGCTCTTGGTGGTTTTGGGCTAAAGACTCATTGGGCTGACCGGCTTTAAGGCCATCTTTGGAATCGACCACAAATATCTCTGATTGGGGTGTGAGACTTTTATTGTTTCCTCGTTGAACCTAGCCATGAAGTCCGTAGTACTCGGAAAGACGCTTCATGTTGAAGAGGGAGGTGTTGGCCACCTTGCGATGTCGATTAGCCGAGAACTGCTGAATGATCTTTCAATTGAAGTCTTGATAGCTCACCAAAGACAACCGGGGCAGCCCCATATACCAGCGTAAGGCCGATTCTCTAAAGGTACCAGCCATCAGCTTGCACTTAAGGGAATCGGTTGCCCCAATAAGCGTCATTGTGTTGTTAACCACAATGATGTGTTCCTGAGGATCTGTCTTGCCATCATACGATGCCAGTACAGGGGGTTTGAAATTATCTAGAACGACATCCTCCCAGATTTCCTAGGACAAAGTACGTGGCTCGGAGGTTACGCTTCATGTTCCTCTGCCTCGTCCAAACTCTTCAGCTGAAGGGCTTTACCGTTGTCCTGAAGAGTTTCATTATGCTGGCGCAGATCATTGATCATGGCCAGTGATTGAGTGAGATCCGGTGGATCTATTGGTGAAGTTTGAGACATTGTCGTCTGTATGTGTTTATGTGTGTGTGCGGCCTGGGATTGATTTCATCGAGGCCCCACGGTGGGCGTCAATGTTCTTACAGGAAAAACCTCGTTAAAGATATTTTAGGGATTTGGAAGCTCAAGTGTCGTAACTCAAGTTCCAAGCTTATGATTGTCTTGCTTATCCCGCTGGCGGGAGCCCTATTTATATCTGTACTTCCATGGAGCCATCTTTCCCTTTCCGTAACTGCCCTGATGCATTTAACCATGGCTTAAAGGTAGGAAGTTAACTGTTACAACTTGTGATGATTCGTTTATGTAACGTCTCATAAAGGCTCTTAGGATTCTTCAAGCCCTAACTGACAACGTTATACTCCACCCGGGCCTCCAACTCGGATAAACCGACGAGATACATCTCGGGACCAATCCGACCCCATTCTCCTACCCCGGGATCCAGATCGGATAAGAACCTCGTCCTTGGGTCCGAGACCTATCTCGGGTCTCGGCATTCCTCTTCTCAGACTACTATCTCGGCTAAGGATTTTATGCATGATCAGTACCTAAGGGTAACCACTTTTGGAAAGTTTTGTTTCCTTTCACAGTTTGACTTACATCTTTATTTGACTCAGCTTCTTTTCTAGTTGTACCTCTTCCACAGGTAGTTGCCCCCAGGCAAGAACCTGCTGCTATTGAAAGCCAAGAAGGGCCGTCGACCAAGCCCGCTAAAACCAGCACTGAAGGAGGCCCTTCGCAGTCTAAGGTATGTTTTACTCATACTTATGTTCATGTTTTTCTTATTCGACACCTCACTTATACATGATGCCTTGCAGTTCACACCCATTCACACCCTCTCTGATGATGAACCAATCTCTGCTTTTGTTAAGAAAGCTTATTCTTCTATAAGTGTGAATATCTATACTTCGACATCTTGTATTACACCAATCCCCTAATGTCTCTATTTCTCTTGAAACAGAGTCGAAAACATTCAGCGGATTTGGATGCTCCCTCCACTATATCCAAAAGGTCCAAGAAGGACAAGAAGTCTCACCACTGTGGGAGGCGAGGTAAACATCTTATCACTTTTGATTCTTGTGATGAAGGATTTAAGATTTCTCTTGATATATTCTTTATTTCTGACCATCGAAGCAACTCGATTTTCAAAAATCATTTTAAATGAATTTTCAAAACAAAGCAGTGAAATCGCCACCTAATTTTATTTGTTCTAAAAAGAAGAGCGAAATATAGATAAAACCCACGAAAGAAAAGGATAAGACGGTCTCTGAAATTAAAGAGATATAGGTTGGAGTTGGTTATGCAAGGGAAGGTATTAGCACCCTCACATCCATCGTACTCGATGGTACCCATTTAGTTCAAAGTGTGGTTGTGTGTTAGTGTGAAAAATTTTACGATCTTCTAAGGTTTGAAATGAGAAAGAAAGAGAGGAGAAATGTTTTTATTATTTTGAGTTTGACACGGTTTTGAAACCGCGTGCCTACGTACTCCCTCGTGCAATGGGAAAGTCAAAACTCCGTAGTTCTTCTAGAAAATGATTGTTTGTTGATTGATTTTAAATGAAAAGACAAGTCGTCATTTTAAAGGAAGACTCGTCTAACGTCCACAAGGTGTGATAAAGAAATAAAGGACTACGCACCAACATGAGGAGGTTTGAGAACACCTCTAGTACTCAAGTGGAGAAGTCGAAAACCTTGGGAATAGAGGAAGAAGCATCTCAATTATAAATGAATCATGTCTAATCTTGAAAAGGGTTTAAAGGTAAATGGTGCTTGGAGCGCACAAAAGAAATTTGAATGTGTTAGAATTGATTTTAAATTGTGGATGACAAGTACCAAAACGTTGGGATATCCTCTAACGATTCAATACTCGAGATTGGTGATTGAGGTCAACCGATCATCTCTCATCCAAAAATCTTTATTATGAAAAGAGTGAGCTGAAACAAAGTTCACTTTTATTAAGTGTATGGAATAAAGTATTTAAGTCATTGGGTTACCCTCTAATGGCTCAAATACTTTACATTTTAATTAAATCGTCGGGATATCCTCTAACGGTTCAATTAAATACCATAGCACTATGTTTTTTGTTTTAGAACATGGATTTGAAGTTTCTCAATTTATTGGGTTACCCTCTAATCAATTAGAAACTTCGATTTGTTTTAATCGTTGGGCTAACCTCTAACCATTAAAACAAATCTTATCCAAGTGTCCTTTTTCTTGTAGAAAAATTGATTTTTTAAAAATAACTCGACGTTGGATCGAGGTTTGAGAAGAAGACTCGACGTTGGGTCGAATTTTATTGAAAGTGTTTTAAGTACTTGGTGAATGGAGAAAGAATAGGATCGAGATAATTGTAAATCACAAGTAAAATCAACAAAGCCCATACAAGGTGGCCAACCTAAGTATAAAATAATTAAATTACATGTGTACTAGCAAAGTGGGCTAGTCTACTAAGACGACCAATTGGGACAATTGATCGAAATAGGCTCCTTTAAGAAGGCCCGGGATCAAGCGTACATGTGTGCATGTGTGGTCTGTGACGCTTCTTAGCTTTGTCGACTTACAGGTTTAAAAATGATTTACAATTATTAGTTTAAAAAAAGATTTTTGGTTTTGTGTAAGTGACAGTTAAATTAAAATAAAATAAATGTGCACTAGATGATTATTACAAGATTTGTTCTTGGGAGAGGGATACATCAAATATAAATAGGGATTAAGCGATAAAATAAAAATGGAAAAGCGGTAAAATTATTTACAACACAACAAGGAAATTGGGATACATTTTCCAAATGGGGATAAATTGAAATTAAAGAAAAAAAGTAAATTGATTAGAATAGAATGCGGAGAAATTTAAATATCAATTATTGTATTGTATTATATTATATAGAATAGATTATATGAACTAATTCTAAGAAATTAAATAATATACTTGTGCTCATACATATTCAAAAATTAAATTGAATTAAAAATTTAAAATTTGCAACACAAAGATTAATATAATTAAATTCAAACTTATTTACGAATTAATAGATAAGGAATAATAATAATAATAGTATGTATATAATAAATATTTACAATAATAATTATAAGAAATAAAAAAAACATGTATAATATATTTACAGTATAAAATATAAAATAAAAGTACTAAGTATTTTAGATACACATTACTAAATATTAAATAGTAACACAAATATAAATGACAGTATAAAAATGTGTATAGATGCAACAGTATAGGAATGTATGCTTGAATCATCCTCGGCTATCTTCACAAGTAACAGAATGTATTAGTAGCACAGTATGAGATGAAATAGAAACAAAATGGAATTGCAATGAATCGAAAAATGGTTAGTAGACAGTATGAAATCAAAATGCAATTAAATGAATGCTCATGGATAAGCAACCAATTGTAATCGAAACCAAAGAAAAACATGAACAAGATATTATTTACAAAGTATAAGATCGGGATAAATTACATGAATGCAACATGAACATCAAATTGTCAAACAATTATCATGATTATCGATTCATGAACGAAACAAGAAGTTGGAGATTCATGCCATAATTTAAACCAAAACCGGAACATAGAAGAAAAATGAATTTTGAACCAAACAATGATCATAAACATTAAATCCGGGCAGCCACTAATGAACTTGATAATGCTCAAAACTTCATCCCACAAAGTGTTCAAAACAAATTAAAAATGACGATAGAAACAAACGGCTGCCCCATAGTTTCTCGGTTAGATGTACACGCGAATAAACACGGTTAATCAATAAACCATCATCGAAACCAACCCTAAACATCATTCAACCATAAATTCTACTTGAAATTAAAAAGAAATGAGCATACAACATGGTGTTCTAATATGCTTCTCGGCTAGATTCGCTGCAGTTTACGGCATCATCATTTAGCCTTCATCGAAACAAAAGCGGGATTCTTATCACCAATTCAAAAGAAAACAAAAATAACATGGCTGCCCACGACAGTTTCTCGGTCGATTTCTATGCATACAAAAATGCGGAAATAGAATTTCCTTCATCGAAACTATACAACCTTCATAAACTTCAATAAAAGTGAGAATAACGCAATAACACGGTGCTGGCCCCAAATGGTTTCTCGGTTCAAATTACCGCGATGTGCTAAACATAAAACCTTCATTGAAACTATTCTCGAAAATTATTCAAACACAAACTTTAATCGAATTTAAAAATGAAAACAAAATGATATCCTCTCGATTTCTTGGTTTAGTTTCTACGGATAAGCGGAAAATTGTTACCTTCATCGAAACGAACAAATTAGCATCCTTGGTTCCAATTGAAATATGTTAATAACATAATATCCTAAAGCTAATATCAACATCCCAACGATCAAGTAACTCGAGGCAACCTGGTTTAAACACACTTATCCAATAATATGTCATCATCATCTAAAACTCCAACACAATGTTATCGGTCTAGAACCAAAATCACCTTTAAACAAAAGCGTATAGAGCATTGTTACTTCAAAATAAGCGAATTCTACGATATGGACACGAAGCATTATCAACACAGTTATTCGGCATAATCAAATGAAACAAATAAACACAAGTTAATGAATAGAGGTAATCTTGAAGATTCCGAACAGCGTGAACTCTCGATTTAAAAAGTGGAGCAATGAACGTTGAAGGATGAGAGGTTGCTTGTTGGGAAGCTACTGATGACGTCGTGGTGAGGCGGTGGTGTTGAGAGTGGCAGGCGAGAATGTGGGGTTATAATGAAGATGGTCCGATGAAGAACAAAGGGTTTAGCGGCGTGGGTTATGGAAGATTCGGAGGATGTCGCGGTTTGAAGAAAGCGAAGAAGATGCGTGAATGAAAGCGATGGTGGTCGCGATGGAAGCGGAAGATTGAGGGTGTTGAGGCGGATGGGTGTGGAGAAATGGGGTGCGATTGGAGGAAGGTGAGGCGGGATGTAGCGAAGAAGATGAGGTATTTGTGGACGGTGTGGTTTGGAGAAGATGAAGATGAGATATGGGTTAACGGTGGGAGCGAGCGGATGGAGGTGATTGTTTTGGAAGAAAGAAGATGGAAGGAAAGCGGTGAAAGGAAACAAAGGAATGGATGGTAACGATGAAGGCAGACGGTCCGTTAGAAGAGGATGAGAATTTTTTATAATTTTCTTTTTTGTTTTCCATACGGCCGTTATAACTCTTCTTTTCAAATTGGCCCCCCTTGTGAACAGTAGCTTAACACATATATATAGTAATAAATTAGGTTTAACATATTTTTTTAAATGCCAAAAACGCCCTTTTCATGAAATGGGCCACACAAATGGTTTGGGTAAAAAATAAAAAGCCCAATAATAATTTTGTTTGGATTTTTTGAGATAAAAATTAGACACTTAAAATTTTCAAAGACGGTAAAAGTTCGGACGATAAATTATCCGAAAAATAATATGAACACATTAAAATAAACTACGGGTCTTATAAATTAAAGAAAAATTATTGAAATGGTTAAAATTGAAATAAAATGATAATAAAGAATATCCGATTTTAAAAGCGTTTACGGTTAAAAGCGAGGCTAAAAATGTATCGAAAAATTAGGGAGAGCACATTTTCATGATCTCTGACACGTAGATTCATAAGCGATGAGTAAAAGATAAAAATTTGAAATATTTTTTCCGCTAATTTTCGTGATATCAAATTGCTTTTGATGCATTTATAAAATCGAAATATCGATATCAAACATATAAATAATTTAAAAATCAATGCAATAAGCAGGCGAGAGAGGTAAAAATCGTGGACTAAAATAACGGGTATTTACAATTTAAAGCGATGTAAATATCGATTTAGACCGACTTTTGATCGGTTTAAATCGACGAAATGATGCATATGCAATGGTGAATAATTTTTTTTTTAATTTTAAATATAATGCAAGTAGAAAAATAGCGGGGTAAAATTTGAGGTGCAACACCATCATAATGCTCACTCACTCCGAAAATCAAGACCACAAAAAAACACACTTCTGTGCCTAAGGAAAAGCGACAAGAAAAATAAAGCCCCACCGAAGACTCGGGGTGAAGGTCGACAACCGGTTCGTCAACAATGGTCGATGAACAACCACTCATCATGAGGCAGCGGTAAAGTGCTCTTGACTCCTTGTCATGACACTGCCTTACTTTCACATGCTGATAGTAATATCATAATAAATACAACCATTGTAACTCCCGACCCTGCGCTTACGCCTGAAGTTGGTAAAGAAGTAGAAAAAGACGCTGCTAATGCTCCCACTGGAAGAACTGAACCCCAAGTCCCTTCACCACCACCACAGGTACTTATTGTATCCTCTAATGTATCTTGACTTACTGAGTTATACCTGTCTGATGTTTATACTTTTTCTAGGTTGAAGCTTGAGCAGTATACATTTTACACACACTCCTCTTTCAGAAGCCTCTTCACCTCATCACCAACAGGCTCCCAACGTGGTTGCTGGTGAGATCGTTTACCTCGCTACTTGGGTTTCTCTTAGTGACCCTGACTCAGTCACTAGTCCTTCCAGGCATGAAGATTATTGTTTAACTAGCTCTGACTCTAGTCTTTCAAATTCCCTGCAGGATTCAGAGGTTCCTCAAACCGTCACCGCGCCACTCCAAATTCAGAATCTTTCTGAGAGGGATAATTCGGCTGGCCCTTTTGGGGCGGAGGATGTTTCGACCGACATGGATATTGATGATTTCGATGCCGCTTTGGCAAGATTGGATCAGTTTGTGAATCAGTACGTTTCATCTTCAGACTCTGATCACTCCCAGGTCTATGGTGACAAACTGGGTCCTGAAGCCACTAAAGTGAAGCAACTGACCGACACCATTCATACCTATGCCTTCAATCCTGACTTGCCTCATTTGCTTCACGAGGATTCAGCTCTAGGACCAGAGCTCATGGACACTATTACTCAACTAAAAGTTCTTGAGACTTTTGAATTCTCAAAGCTCATGGTGGCAGCATTTGAAAACATCCTTTCTCCCCTGCTGGCAAATATCACCCAGATAAAGGAAGCTGAACAGTTGGTCGACATCAAACAAACAACAGTGAAGAAGACCAAGGCGGTGGTCGAAGGGATAAAGTCCCGCATTAATCATAGACGACAAGAGCAAGGTCCTAAAAGGAAAAGAGTTGTTGAAATACGCAGTCAAATTGCTGCGTTGACGAAGGAGCTGGAACTTGTTGAAAAACAAGATAAGGAAATTGACCAGGCTAATGCTCTTGATCAAAACAAAATGCGTCAATTGACCAAAGATGCCCTTATCGTCAGTACTGCCACAACTCGAGTCGAAGAGGAATTGCATACTCTTAGGATAAGAGTTGACGGATTAACCAGTGTTGTTGTTCGTCTCGAGAGTGATTTGGGCAGCTTCCAAAGAAAATTTGGCAACTTCTGATTAATGTGACCTTTTAATGTACTTGTTTTGTGGTTCCCCATCTCTTGTAATATGAATTTTCAATTTATAAAATACCATTTCTTTTGGCATTCTGGTTTTATAATTTTGCACAATTAATATTTTTGTACAGTTAATATGTTGGCTCTGTTATTGCTATGTTCCAGCTCTGTTCGACACACATGCTTTACGTGGTCGTAATTGATATTTCTTGAAGAATAGGTTTATATTTCTTCAAGTATTTACCATTTACCCTCAGAATACGTCGATTTGGGGCCAATTCTTCAAGTTCATATGCATTATTGGAAAAAGCTTGGATTATTTTGAACGGTCCTTCCCAATTTGGGGACCATTTCCCTAACACCCTATCGTTTCTGTCCATAGGCAATATTACTTTCCAAAATAAATCATCAACATGAAACACCTTATCCTTTACCTTTTTATTATAGGCTTTGGCCACTCTATATTTTTGCCTCCTCAAGGCATCAAGGGCCAACATCCTTTCTTCATCCAAATCGACCAACTCATCAGTCATCATATTCCAATAATCTTCAGATGGTATTTTATGTTGTCGTTGAATCCTCACAGATTGAACATGTATTTCTACTGGTAACACAATATCGTGTCCATATGCCAGTCGAAATGGGGTTGCCCCCGTTGCCTCTTTAGGAGACGTTCTACATGCCCACGCAGCTTGATCTAGCATTTGGTGCCAGTTTCTTGGCTTTTTGCCCACACGCTTCTTGATCAAACCAATTATTATTTTATTGGCAGCTTCGACTTGGCCATTGCTTGGCGTAATAAGGGGTGAAGTCAATAATTTTATTCCAACTTCCTTTGTAAAGTCTTGCATTTCTTCCCTGTGAACACTGTACCTTGGTCGGTTGTAATTGTTTGAGAATTCCAAGCCGACACATAATGATTTTGTATAAAATCAATCACGACCTCTTAGTCGACATTTTTTAACGCTTCTGACCTCGACCCAATTTGTAAAATAATCAATACCGACCAAAATGTATCTTTGTTGTTTAGATGACCTGGTTTTATTTCATAAATCACATCTAAGGCCCATCCTCTAAATGGCAACTTTACAATGGCATGTAATTAAGCTTGTTGGCGCGTCTTTGGATGCCCCATGTATTTGACATTCTTGGCATCCTCGGAAAATTCGATACAATCTTTCAACATTGAGGGCCAATAAACACCGATGCGCATCAATAGCCATTTCATCTTGTGTCGACTTGGTGTACACCGCATGCTCCACTATACACTCGACACTACTACATATGCTTCGCTTTCTCCTAGACATTTAAGTAATACCCCTTCGACAGTTTTCTTGAATAATTCATTTTCAATCAAAACAAAACTCAGGGAACGATATTTTATTTCGATCATCAAACCCGGTGGTGACATAAATAATCGACCAAGGGTTTTAATAAACACTTTCTTGCCCATTATCAATTGCTAAAATTTCAAAATTTTCTATATCTATTGTTCCTAATTTTATAATTGATAAATCTGAAGGGCATAATGAAGTAGCTCTAACCTTTTTCTTTACTTGGATAAACTCTTCATCTTCATTCTTCTTGTATCATGAGGCTTCTTGTGCTAGATCGTTAGCTTCTTGATTTTCTCGTCGGGGTATATGTCGAAGGCTTGCTTGTTCGAACCGTTTTAACAACCTTATGGCAATCACGAAGTACATAATTAAATTCTCCTTAATGCATCTATATTCTTTTTATACTTGTTTGATTACTAATTTAGAGTCTCCCATAATTTCGACACTCCTTGCCCCCAATTCGAGCAACAGTTCAAGTCCAGTAATAAGGGACTCATATTCTGCCTCGTTATTAGTGCAGATGTCGTCGATAGTGTATTTGAACTCTGTTGGAATTCCACTGGGAGAAATTATAACTCCTCCAATCCCTGCACCGTTTTTGTGACTAGAACCATCGAAATATAATTTCAAAGGCACTAAATCAACAAAATTTTCCGGCATAGCCACCATAGAATGGTCGACTAAGAAATCTGCCACTATTTGTCATTTCATTGCTTTTAAAGGCACGTATGTTAAGGAATATTTAGTTAATGCTAAAGCCCATTTACAAATTCGACTATGCAAAATTGGTTTAGACAACATATGCTTAATAATGTCGAAATGAGAAGAGATATAAACATCAAGTGGCTTTATGTATTGCTTCATTTTGATACAAAAATACAAACACGGGCATAGTTTTCTATGTCACTATACCTAGTTCGAGTACCATTTAACATCGACTAAGGTAATAGCGGGGCGTTCAACATGATTATCGTCCTCTTGAACTAACATACTACCTATGGTCGATTCTGAAGCTGTTATAAACAACCTTATAGGCCTATTTCTAAGTGGAGGTGCCAATATAGGAGGCTTCACGAGATACTCTTTTATTTTGTCGAAAGCTTCTTGATGCTCCTCTCGCCATATAAACTCCTCGTTTTTCGATCGAGTAGTGGTGCAAGCTTAGTTTTGCCACTTAAGTTGGAAATGAATCTCCTCAAGAAATTTACTTTTCCCAACAGTGACTGAAGCTCCTTTTTGGTCGAGGGTGGTTTGACGTCCACGATGGCTTTGGTCTTGCTTTGGTTGACTTCAATGTCTTTCTTATGCACAACAAAACCAATGAAATCTCATGCCTACACACAAAAGCACATTTTAATGGATTCATTTTCAACCCATATTTTCGCATTCTTTCGAAATATTTCCGAAGGTGCTCTAAGTGTGTCGATTTACTATTCGACTTGATTACAATATCGTCGATGCAAACCTGCATGAAATTTTCAATGAAATCATGGAACCTAGTATTCATTACCCTCTGGTACGTTTCTTCGGCATTCTTCAAGCCGAATGGCATGACTACCCATTCATAGGTGCCTAATGCCCCTGGGCAACGAAACGCCGTCTTCGGCACATCATCATCTGCAATAAAGATTTGGTTATAACCAGCATAACCATTAAGCATACTTAAATACTCAAAGCCAGCAGCCGAATCGACTAGTATTTCCGCCACTAGCATGGCATATTCATCTTTAGGAGTGGAAACATTTAAATCTCTAAAATCAATGCACACTCTTAGCTTTCCATTTTTCTTAATAACTGGCACAATATTGGCCAACCACTCGACATACCTTGCATTTCTAATGAACTTGCTTAGGAGGAGTCTTTCCACTTCCTCTTTGATCTTCGACATAACTACAGGTGCAAATTGTCGAGGCGTTTATTTTACTAGCTTCTTTCCAACTTTTATTGGTAATCTCAATTAGACCAATTCCCTGCTCAAACCTGGCATTTCATTATAGTCTCAAGCAAAACAATCTTTAAATTCTTTTAGTAAAGATATTACCTCAGTTCTGAGCTTTTGGTCGATATTGGCGCTAATGTAGGTTGGTCTTTTATCACCCTCTGCGCCAAGGTCGATTTCTTCCAAAGGATCTTGTGGCTGCATTTTTTCAGGTGCCATAGGATCTTTTTCGGAACCTAGTGGTTCATCGTCGTATATGCAATCTAGACGTTGCTCACCGACACTTTTGTTGACCATCTTGCTTTTATCGGTGGTTACGGATCTCGACGAATTACTTCCTCGAGACGAAAGTTCGGCGACACGTGGTCATCTTTTCTTCTTCAGCCTCTCTGGGCGAATTTATTTTATTTTCGGCAATGTATGCCGAAATCCTTCTCAGAGCCTCTAGCTCAGACATCACCATCGTGATGGTTTCCCCAGCCTGTCAGCACAGGTTCCTCTGCATAGGGATCCTCTAAACGTTCGACATCCTACACGAATCCGTGGGTTTCATGCAGCTTCAGCAAGCGATGCCTCATTTAAGTCGGCATACACTTCTTCTCTTGGATGGCGGGGGCGATATTGGCCAATTTCATGTCTAATTGGTTACGGCCAACAATATTAACATCCGCCATAAAGTACCCTTGATTAGCCGATGTTCTCTACAATACCATCTTCCGCCATATGATCAAGCATTGATGCATAGAAGAAGGCACAACACCGACTCCATGCAGCCATTCTACGCTTGCGATTATAACTTGAGTGAGCCTTGGATGACCATAAATATTGTCGGCCTAGTTACTGAGCCGATGGTGATATTTACCTGGATTACACCCATGGTAGTTTTTTTTCCTTCCCTCGTAGTCTGACAAGACCACATTATGAGACCTTATATCGGTGTCGAATTTATCGATCCTCTTCAGAATGTGATGTGGCATTATGTTCACCGTAGCGCCATAACCCACTAACACCTTGTTAATGGATGTCTCTTCAACCTTTGCTCTGATCAGCAATGACTTTAAATGGCTTCTCATAGCCATATCAGGCCTCTCGAAAAAGGTATCCTGGCTCTCAATGGAGGCATCGTTCATCACAAACTAGCAAGTTGGCTTATGTAAAGCCATTTCGGTGACATCGGATCACTAGTGTTCTCCACTTCTGTCGGTATGTTATACTCTTCTGGGAGTATAGAGACCACGTTGACCAAGATGTCTAAGCTTGCATCAGAGTCAGAGGAAAAATCATCAATTGCCTCATCAGAGCCATGGTCGACTAGCTTATTAACACATTCTTTAATTTGTTGATTAACGATGAGCTCAACCTTTGGCTTGTCTTGTCGAGGTTCTTGCCTTTGTTGTGACATTTTGTTTAGTAGAAGCGGCTTGTCTTTATTTGCTTTTCCTCTGAAGCGTCTCCATTGAGTTTGAATCATTGGATTTTTTCCCATGTAATTCAGGATACATGGCTCTTTCTCTTGGAGCATACTCGGTGCTCATTGGTGCTTTCCTTTTGCCTCTCGATAACACTAGTAGCATTTGATGGCCCAGCGACCATTTGAGGCTTGATCCATCTTCCTTTTGGTGCGATGGCGACGGAAAAAAATTTGGCCTAAATTAGGATGATTGCCTTGGATCTCTTTTGTTCCATTGGCTCTTCCCTTTCGGTGCATTTTCTAGAAGTTTTCGTGACAACTGCATCAATCGACATGCTACACAGCCTCCAGCAAAGCACCCTTGTTTTTGCCGTCTGAGAAAATTCAACAAGTCTTCATCATCTACAGGGTAGCGTCGGCTAAATTGACGTGTGGACTCTCATCAGTGCTTTCTTCCAACATGGTATTGTCAGGCACTTCAGTGATGTCGACCATGTTGATGTCAACAGGTTCAGCAAACAAGGATTCTTCTTGCCTCAGAGGATCAGTGTCAATCTTACATTTTCTTGCTGGTAATTTCAAGCGACCCTCACGGGTGACTTACGAACAGATCCTGAAAAAGAAACATTGAGAGATTGTGTGACCAAGATAATTATGATATTTACAAAACCTCTATTTTTCCTTTGTTCTAATGGTGGCAATTTAGAATTTGGGAGCACTACTATTTGACCATCTTTGAGTAATAAATCAAAAATCTCCTCGCATTTCCTAGCATCGAAAGTATAAGTTTTTGCGGGAGTTCTTAAACTAGTTTCGCGATGGGGCCTTTTCCTTTGACGAGGAAACAATTTACATTCATATCTTGTACGATTTTAATTGACCGTCCGTGCCCTCATCGGCGACATATAATCGACCTCGTATATGGGATCGAATCATGAAATTGACAACCTTATCTTTCTTAGACTTAGCCTTAGTATGTCTAACTTTCTCTAGTCGAGCGCTCAAGGTGTCGAACCATCGATGGTGTGACATACTCTTAACGAAAGTTGGATCTATTTTCTTCCTAATGGAGTAGTCCAACCTCCAACGACCATTTGAACAAGTTCATGCTCGAGGCACTTGGGTAAAGCACCTTGCTTTTATGATCTAAACCTATTTAGATAATCATCTATTGTCTCGACAAATTTTCTCTTAATGTGACAATTCAACCAAACTAATTTTGAATGCCCTCATAAAATTGTTAGTGGAAGAGTTTCTCAACTTGACCATGAGTCGATCGAATCGAGGGCAAGGTAAAAAACCATAAAGGTGCTTTAGTAAGGGTGAAGGAATTTTTACCCTTAAGCCTTCATTATTTGCCATGTCTCTCGACTCGGTCAGGTGTCACAGCGATATGTTAAGCCGTCGACTCACTCGTTTCTCCTCCAACTTAGTGTATTTAAGTTTCCATCCTCTCCAGGTTTCGGTCTATAATATGCGTTGATAATGAAGAAGAGTATATTTGGCCTTGGCATTGTATTCATACCATTTAGAGCC